>JAQNCA010000027.1:18775325-18796361 GCA_029783725.1 Acanthurus tractus | reverse complement strand
TTCTCATGTTTGAGGGGAGTAATAAGGGCAGTCCTCTGCTGTTTTTCCATTTCCTTTCACATCCTTCTTGGCTGGCATGATCACAGCTTTAAAGCTGCTCCCATGAAGACTCAAGTGCTCTTTGTCTGTGTATGATTTGAAAGAAAATAGAATTGGCAAATGACAAAATGTGCAGTCTTTATTGGAGCAAGTTTTTTTTTATTTTATTGTTTTTTTTTTATTGTGCTTTCGTAACATTACACATAAGTGAAACTTTCCTGAATAAAACTCTCAGAGGAAAAAGAATTTGCTTCAGTTTGCTGTCTATGAGTTCAAGTTTTCTCAAATTCTGTACGATACAGACGCCATCGGAGTGTAACAAGCCCTGTCCCATTTCTTCATCACTTGAATCTTAAAATCCCCCCAATTCCTCTGGCATTTACACTGGAAGTGTAATACATGACCGGCCCTCCCTGCGACCTCACCTTCAGCTTGTGACTCGATGCTAACGGCGAGGCCGCTTTGTAGTTTACATGTGTTCCACATCGTTTAGCATGCAGCCCAGGCAGAGTGCCACCATGGCTTTTAACCCCTGCTGGAGGGTGTGGTTGGTCTGTGGCTCCCTCAAGGGAGACTATCGCTCTAATGGTAATTTAAGTGTAAAATCTGGTCCCTGGGAAAAAGGTCATTGAATCTGCATAAGCCCTTTGAGCCAGGCTTAAGGACCCTGTCGGGTCGGCCTTCAAGAGGAAGGAGGCAGATAGAGACTAGCTTCTTTATCCCACTTTCCCTCAATCTCCTCATCTCTCCCTCGTTCACTAAGAAAACCCATATTTCCCTTTTCAGCCCACCCCCTCCTCTCCGAGTCCCTCGGCTCTGCAGTTCCACTTGGCGCTTGATCCGTGTCTGCGAACAATAGCTCGAGATGCAATGCGAGTGGAGCCACAGGGAGATGGGACGAGAGCCTTGGCTTTTCTTCCTCGACTGCCCTCTGCATCCTACGAGGGGACTCGACATTTCAGAGACCGAGATTTTCCAAAAGCATGACATGAACATCCACATCCATCAAATCAAATGCGTCCAAAGCAGAGAAACTTACACACGCAAGCACACGCACGGTGACAGGATTGTCTTGTCCTCACGTAATGAATCCAGCCTATTTGGCGGCAGATGGGAAAAGTGCAGCTGGAACAAAACAATGTCAGTCATCTGTGGCACTGCATATTAGAGAGGAACTTCTGCTAAGTGTATAAGCATATGTTGTTTTGTCTTTTTGATTAGGGTTAGTCTTCTTTCCCTGCGTTGCTCTACTTCAACTGCTGTGAGACTCTGAGGGGGAGCTTTTCCGTCAACAGATGGCAAAATTAACTAAGGGCCAATCACTCTGTAGTTCTTATCTACAAGTAAAAATAAAGGCATGTAGGATGCAACGCAGTATCTGCAAATTAAACACCATACATTAAGCAGCTTGTATAGAGACACAAACATTCTCATGTGCTCATCCACTTGTGGCACAGAAAGCAAACACTCTCATTTTAACGCTGCTTGGGCTGCAATGCTAACCACTCACTTTTATTTAAGTGGTACCCCACTATGACAAAACGTCTCTAAATAAAAAGAAAAATTTTTTTTAAGAGAGAGACAGTGAGCAAGAGAAACAGATATGATAAATAAGGGAAGTGAGGAAAAAATGAGGGGTGCTGTAACAGGAAGAAAGCAGTAAAGTTGAACCTTGAGTACAAACTCTAAAGCTTCACATCTAAGAGTTTCCGTCCATGCATGCAACACGTTTAGGAACTATTATAATCATCATGGCAGGGCGAATAGGGATGGTGTTTTTAGAATCAAAATAGTGTCAGGCTTCATTTCCTCCTCCGCTGCCACTTAACAAAGAGGTATTTTGAAGCCGTACTGGAGGAAGCCATGACAGTCCATCCCTGGAGCATTCCCCCCCCCCCATTTCTGAAAACATGTGGGAATGCTTTCTCTCAAACATAAAAGGACTGCGACTTGCCTATATTCTAAAGGGAAACAGAGCTGCCCTGGCAGAGTGTTAATTTTAACAACTTCTCCCTTTATTTGGTACGGCATTAACCTTAAGGCCGGAGGACATCTTTTGAAGTGGTCGCTGCTTAGCATGAAAGTATCCAGAGCGAGGTTATTAAGATTGTTATTAAGAGTTATTAATGGATGGTGGGCTTTGACTTTGAGTTATGACCCTGAGCAGAACTCAGCTCAATATACAACATCCAAGCACGGGTAAACATGACAGAGCACTAACATGTGAGTAATAAACGGGTAAGACCGGCCAGGAGAGAGGGATTTAATAAATACTGGTTTTTGAGGCGAGATTTTGGAACAGAGGCAGTGCCACGAGATCTGATCCCGAGACTGGAAGACTGTTTCGGAGTCTGAGTGCTAGCACAGCAAAACTTCAGTTAAACCAACCTCCGAATTTTAACTTAGTTTGAACTCTGAGTGTGAAATAGCCAAAAGACATAAACTGACAAACCTGATCACAGTTGGAGGTTTAAAGTTAGAGCTCAGATAAGACACACACACACTGCGTTTTTTTCAGGGAAACACGTAAAAACAACTCGCTCATAATAATTAAACCTAAAAGAAAACGTGTACTAACATCACTGATCTTTTGCCTTTAAACATTTACTGGGAAAATATCTACGACCAATGGCTTGATTACCAGTCCTTTCTTACACACTCTTTAAAAAATAAATAGTTTGGGACATGAAGCGGGACATACGGAGCAGGAAAAAACATTCCCCACCACCCAGAACCTGAGGGAAAAGTCGATGTGGGTGAGATCAATGCGACATTTGTAATGGATGACGATGGATCACTGGTTTAATATTACATCGCGGCGGCACTGGCCTCACGATATCTCCAATAAATAAATGTTAACTTGTAATCTGTACCTTAAAGAACACCGCCATTGTTTGTCTTCTCTCCCTTCCAGCCCGACCTCACGATTGATCGAACCTTTATCGAATGCTCAAACACTGCGTGCAACAATTGATCACTCCCAATTAAATGTGTGCTGGATGTTTCCTTTCATACCTTCCCTCCCCTGAACACCCCAAGCCCATGGATGCTTTTATTCTGAAAGAATAAATGATAGAAACCCACACAAAATGCAGCAAAGTCAGAAACTGAAGACAAACCAAAACCTTTTGAATTAATTTAAATTAGGTGTCATTTTTTTCCTCCTCTTTCTTCTTCTATCTGCCTTTTTTTCTTTCGCTTTCTCTCTTATTCTGCGCTGCTGTTGGCTTGACCTCTGCTCTCGACCCCTGACCCTTGACACTGAGACATCTGACCAGTCACCACTCTGGGGGAACCAAATTAATAGAAGCGTTGCTTGTTAATTGCATAAGGGGCCAGCTAAGAGATTCATCACCTCAGTCATTGCCATTGCTTTACTTTGACCCCCCCCCTTCTTTGGTTTCCCAGAGGGCAGGCCCAGCTGTGCTTTTCCTATAACCCTCTCCGTGTTTGCTGTGTAATTATTCAGCATCAGCCCTTATTAATCAAGTCGATGCCCTTACGTTTTAAATGGAAATTGCGGGGATTAATACAAGCATTCATTTTGTCCAGGAAATCTTGATGGCTTTAGCCCACTAATCGAATTGGAATAAAGAGGCCACAGCAATGGGAGGGACTTGATTGAATTAAGGGAGAGGCAAAAGCACACATTATACTGTATCAGCCAGCGGGGTCCTGAGCCCGGCACAGACATGAACACACAAACACAAAGGTCACAAAAGCATGGCCCGCACGACACTTTGATGAGTCATAAGTGCATCATGCATAAAAGTACATAATTGGCCTCATTAGGATTGATGATTGTGCAGATAAATGCATTGAATTCTTGGGCTTTTCAAAAAGTAATTCGGATTTTTTTTGTGCACTCACAATTACATGTTACCTTTTTTTTTCTTGCTGCACAGTTTTGCAGTCAAACAACTACAGACTTATTCTCATTTGTGTGCATGTGTTCCCCTTAATGGTGCAGGTAATTGGAAAACGTGCACATACATTCCCATTTAGACACAAGTTTACACTCACCCCCACGCACATACAATACCACACAAATACATTACTGTATCCCAATCGCAACTTGTAGACTCATTAATAACAAATACATGCACTCAGTCTGTCTGTTGTTAAACTACACTCAGTCCCTGTCCTGTTGCTTTTTCCTCTCTTCCTCTCTCTCACTTTGTTGCAGCTCTCAGGTCAGCTCAGGCTGCTGAGGGTCTGACCATGATGCCAATTATCTACCGGCTTCACTGCTGGATACCTGACACCCACCTTCCACTGTGCAATACATCTCCTACACAAATGTGCACAAACACGGAAAAACAACACAAGCATACCAGAAAAACATGCGCATATAAACAAAAAGAATTCTAATAAAGTGACAATGACTGTAGAGCAGGAAGTATATGAATATTTTTTAAACACTCAAACATGGGGCATCACCTTAATAAAGCTGTTTATTATATAAATCATTTGTTAACCTTAAATGTACACTTGGATAACAAATTAAAATAATGGAGCAAAAACATCCCTTTAATCTGGAGCATTTGTGTTCAAACGCTGTTGCAATTTTATCCTCTGTACATCACAAAACAACACAAAAGATTCACCTTTTTTTTCCTTCCTCTTTACCATTCCACTTCTCCATTATCCCTCCTTTAACCATGTCCTTACTCCCTGCAACCCCAGATTGACAGACAGATTAGATTGGACACAGTTGACAGCGGTAGAAGCAATCGCATCCGGTGTTTGGCAGAGGTTTTGTTTGTGTAAAATGACACACAGGCCTCGCTCCCTCTCCCCTCTCTCCATAAGACATGCCATTGGCGCAATCTCACAGGGCGATTACTATCAGACCTGGTGGAGGTGTTCCAACATGTCATTTGTCTGTCATTTGTTTGTCAACTGTCGACAGCTCCATGTCTCACCAGTGTATTTGTGGAGGTGTACGCGGGTGTTTGTGTTCACGTGTGCACTGGTGGAAATGCACATTGTTGTATATTTCCTCTCCTCATTCCTCCCTCCAGCACCTCTCCTTCAGGTATCGTCTCCTCTATTTGATATGGAAGTGACATTTTTTGACAGCATGTAGATAGATAAGATTTGTTGCGCCTATGAGCCATCTAGGGATTAGAAATGCACACTCCTTTTGGCAGGCACTGTCTAGATAGCTTTCTCTTGGCAATGTGAGATTCAACCAAACAGCTCTTGTGATTGTGATCTGTGTACTGCTTCCTTAGTTTTGCATCGACTGTGACAGGGAAAAAGAGCCACACACCACTTACTGTGATGCTCTACAAAGCTGTACACACTCCAATTAGAAAGATAAGCGAGGGATTCTGAATTTTGTTTTATTTCAACGTGAGTTCTGTGTTCTTAATCAGCAATAATTCCATTTTGAACTGCATCTCATCAGTAAATTACATGTTATGGCCTCTAAAATATTCATACATTTGCTAAAAATGCCAATAGATAGTATAAGCACTTGACCACAGGTACAAATATGCAGCAAAAGCTCCATCACAGCCTCCCACACTCGACTTCAGTTCCAACACGGTGTCATATCTTAATGATTTCTGTGTGTGAAAGTTCACTCCGACCCAAAACAGAACATCTTAACGCTCGAAATCCCAGCTAATTGAGGTAGAATTACACCGACTGACCCTGGGAAACACTAAACATCTGTTTCAGCCCTTTTCCCTTTCAATTCAAACAATCAAATGGTCAGCAGTGCTTTTTTTTGGGAGGGGGGGGGGGGGGCAATCCCTTCAGTGTGAGTATTTCAGTGCCTTTCTATTCATAGTGTATCGGCCTATGAACAGTTATCTCATAGCCTCTGTCAAATCAATCATGTCAGGTTTGTTTAGATCCTGGCCCGGAGAGGGCTTGTGTGTTTATGTGAGCGGACTATCACAGCCGGGGATGAGGGATGTGCAGCGGAGAATCATGGCATTCACATATCCACAGAGAGCAGCTTATCAGTTGTGTTTGGCCCAAAGTCTTTGATGCCGCTCAAGTACAAATGTTACCATGTGGGTTTTTTTTCGGTTTTTTTTTTATAGTATAGAGAAATATGAGATTCATGAAATGAAAATCTGCTCTTATATTTTTGTTTTTTTGGACTGAAAGTAGCAGTTTTATCATTTTCTACGAACAGAACATTCTGCTTAAACTAAGATCATCTTAGCTTTCGTTTCAAACTTATTATCTCCTGCATATTAACAACAGCCTGCTTCTGCTTCTCTTGGCTCTGGCATAGCTCAGCTTCAGACCTTGTTGTTTTTTCTCTTAGGGGGCTGGTTAACCCCCCACATAATCTGGCATTCCCACTGACTCTTCACTTTCCTCCTCATCCTCCTCAGTGACCGCCATCTCTGCGGCGGCCCTGAAACATTACCAAAAAACCCCAACGTCACTTGGCCTGATTTATGGTGTCATTAATGTCAGGCTATCAGTGGACATGAGCGCATGAGACAACAGACGAGCCGCCCCAAAAACAAATAGTTTTGATTAAAGTCAAGGACATTCCGTACAGCTTTTCCGTAGAAAGGCATTCATCACATTCGATGCTGACCCTCCCCTCCTTCCCTGCCTTCCTCTTTTCCCTCTGTCTGTCTGTTTGGTGGTGGAGGTGATGCTAAAGGCTGCAAAAATAAAAAAAAGAACCAAAGGCTGAGCTAACACAGATACAGGCAGCTTACGCGAGAGGGGTTATACAAATCGGTGTGTAATACAAAGTTGAAACAGCAGTGAGTGGATTAATTGAACACTAAAGGGATTACAGTGTTGAGGTTTACGTGGACAAACAGTGGGTCACAGATAGAGGGATTGATTTGCACATGCCTCTTTGCGATCATGTAGTCCGCCGCATAGTTTGTGTTCACTAAATCTGTCAATGTGCTGCAGCGGTCTATCTTATTTAACATGGCCGGACGACAGAACTGCTCTCACATCATCATGCGTCCTCCGGGGTCAGTGTGTGCCGTGTTTGCTTGTTACACACACTACAAAGTTTTGTGTTTGACTTGTCAGCAGACGCTGCGTCCGTGCCAAGTCTTTAATATGATGCTCGGAGATTTATAGAAATGAGATAATAACAGAAATTGAAATGAAGACACTGTTTACAGTTTCCCTTAAAGCAAACATCTGTTAAAGTGACAGGAGAAGGGTCGACATGAGGAGGATTCCAGAGACGATGGGAAAAGCACTTCAGCGCTGTTACTGACTTTTATCTCCCACCAAAAAGCTTCCCGTTTGTGTAAACAGATCCCAAAGAGTCTGCGTAGCTTTTCCTCTTTCCTGCCTCCTCTGAACCGGCCACCCAGCCTGCACTCCAGCCCACAGGACTCGACAATAACTCCGGAGGTCAAGGTTTAAGAGGAAAGTTTAAGATGAAATTATGAGAATTGAAAAAGTCCACAAACAAATTAGCTAAAGAGTGGAGAAGAAAACAAAACCTCGCTTAGTTATTGAGGTGGCGTGTAACACGCAAGCTAAACAGACATCACAGCCGCGGCTAAACCTGAGTTGAGTTATATATGTGCTTACCCTTATCTGATAAAAGAGGGACTTAAGTTGTATTATTCTAAAACGCGAGTGTGTTATTCTAAGGCTGGCTGTTTTTAAGTGTCATTTTGTCACAGCTCGGGAGGGAAAGTGTGATTTTAATCAGGGTAGCTTTAGGTGTTTTCCTGCACTCCAGATGTTCTGGCCCCCGCCTGAGAAAGCTTTTCTTTTTCTTTTTTTTTTTTTCTTTCGCTTTTATTTCTTCCCCTCCAGTGGAGACATAAGTGGAGGGTTATTGTGCTCCTCTCAAGGTCTCTCTTAAATGTCTCTCCCACTCAAATATTTGGACAGTCACAAGAGGAGAGAAATGTATCAGGTGCAACTTGTCAAAAAAAAAAAAAAAAAAAAAAGGATGCTTAGTTGGATTGTGCGGATTTTCAGCTACATTTCGGAGTTTTTCAGTGAGTTGTGTCCAAACACAAACTCACATACAGAGACGATCATGCAGGACGTCCACGGTTGATACGTTTCCACATTAAAGCAACAAAATGATTGATTTCCTGATCGCTCTCTGTAAACTAATAGCATCATGACATCATTAGCATGTCGCTGAGCTTTTTTCGGAGCACATTTCTCATTACGACCACCATGTTCTAATAACAACAAGTATTAGATGGATGAAATGAGGTTACAAAATGACACCAGTATCCAGAGACCCCCCCCCCTCTGTAAAAGAGTGTGAGAGTGTGCATGCATCCATTTGTTTGTGCGTGTGTGTACTTTTCGGTCTGCCCCCGATTTAACTAGCCCCACATGTGACATTCAAAGAGGGTCTGATCCCCTCACCCCTGCTGGGACCCATACACCCCTGGTTCTCATTGACTCTGGTTTCATGCTCGCGGGGCAAACGCAGAATGGCAACAGAAAAAAGAAGAGGAGAAAAGGGGGGGGGGGACACAGAGAAAAAGAAAATAAACATAAAACAGAGGATAATACAGAAAAATTCAATCCATGTGGCTCTCTTGCCAGTAAACAACAAGCAGTTCTGGTTGGGAAAAAAAGAGGCATCCCAGGGTTTTAATCCTGCAAGTAATGTGTTTGTAAATGTTGCTACCTCTGTGAGGAGCTGCAGACGAGAGCATTTAGGGGAAGTTAAGGTGGCTTCAGGAGAAAATAATGAGTCCCGACGGTCCATCACAGGTCCACGGTGCTAAAAATATTGCAGCAAAACATTCTTCATGTTTTCAATGTAAAAAAAAAAAAAAAAAAAAAAAAAAAATCATGAGACACACAGCTTAGTGTAAAGGGATATGTACATGAACATGGATATTATATTCCCTTGGAAATCATCCATATCTATCACATTTGGCTGCTTGCACTGAGACTCAGACTGCAAGACTTGGCTGGGATTCAGTCACAAATGTGTAGCAGCGACACGCCACCAAAGTAGTGGCATAAATCTCGAGATCAGCCTGTATTGATAGGGCCTTGGCTACCGATTTGGTAACACGTGTGCATATCCATTTCCCTGACAGAGACTGATTGCACACGACTGAAGAAGTAATAGAATTGTCTTTAAGAGGCCGGACGCCATTTATTACAAGTGGAAGGTAGGCTACACCTGTGGTGCGTCCCATTACTCTGAATATCATCCCTCCTTTTGTCAAGTACTTCCTGTTTTTGTTCAAAACTTGTGGAAAAATCAAAGAAGAGGTCAAATGTGTCGTTATAGTTCACCTTAATTGAGGTGTCACATGTACATTTCAAGTCTGTATGAGTGTAAAAATTAATCTGGTAGACATGTAATCTCTCAAAAGGCAGTAAAAGCATTTTTTACATATTGAAGTGATTATCACGCTTTCATTATGTCTTAAATTGACTTGAAAATAAATCCATTTACTTAAAACCTTAAAAAAGGTCAAATTGTTGGTGAAATCAATAAACCGGATCAACTTCTTCACCGCATTAACAGGTTTTATTCAGTAGTCACTCATTTGACTAATTCTAATTACATTTTAGGGGTAATTATAAATAATTTGAAAGTGTACTACAAGCAAAAACTCCAGAGTTCTCCCATTGTCACATGAAACACACTTTGTACAACAATGTATCTGCTTTCTTCGACTCCTCGCACCGTCGGTTCGTGGCCTTGAAATCTAAGTTTCAGCTGCTGTTGATTCTATTGTCTGACAGCGGAGGAGATGACAGAAACAGCAGAAAACAGATGTTGAAGCGAATTTTGAACAAGGACTGAATTATATTATTGTTTGGAATGTGCTCTGCAAGACTCCAATAACTGCCCCACTGAGATAAGCCAAATACCTCAAATTTAATGACAACTTATTGAATAAAAGCTTCTTTTATTTCATTTACTTGAAATTCTTCATCCACTGAGTTTTCATCATTAATACTGACATGCAGCGTGTCCCAATTTTCCCCCTCTCTCATCATGTTCTCTTTTCCTCTCCTCTGTTCTCTCCTTTCCTTATCTCCTCAAAGTTCCTCACTGGGAGGGAAGCAGCAGTAATAAAGTCTTGGGATGTACCCCGGGGAACTTATTATGTCGAGAGAACTAACAGCACAGTGTTTCCTGCATCGTGTCTACCTGTTGGACCGTCTGCCATTGATCTGGGAGGCAGGTGTCAATATAAGGAAAGGAGGCGAGAGATCATTATCGTCATAAAACGCTGTTGTGACACATTCATGCAGAGTAAAAGTCTGACATCTGGTGTGCTGTGAATTTAGTTTTATACGATATTTGTATGCATTTTCGGACAACAAATGATTTGATTTTTTTGTCCAAAATGTACATCAGCAGTTATTGCGAGAAATCAGATTGCATCAAAGTTTCAAGGGAAGCTGAGTATTGATCTTGTTTTTTTTTCTCCTAAATGTCAGCTAATAATAAAGGAAAACTGCAAAATACAGACTTTCAGTGCATTCTTTTAGAAAGCAAACAAATACTCCTCCTTACTTGAGACTCATTGCAGTATTTTGCAAATTTAGAGCATCTGTGACAGTTACGTAAAAGATTACACAATTTGGCCCGTAAAAACGGTAAAGGCACACCGTATATATGAAGGTATGACCTGGAGAGACATGCCCCAGAATAATTCATGTGAGACATTATTAGTGAATGCAGTGTCTGCATGTTCTGCTGCACTCGGATCCCTCCTCCCCCCTTTAAAATTACCCACAATGCTTGCTAAGCTCAGTTATCAACATTAGAAATGCAAATCCAGGTAACACACCTCCTTTCATTCTTCGATCGGCGAGGTGCTACCCCATTATTACACTGCTGACATTCCCGTCTTGTTCTTAAATCAACATCTTACGGCCTATTAGCCAAAGCTTTGGGGAACAATAGCGCAGGTTGACAATCGTTGCTTTTTACAATACACACAAGGATGTTTGAATACCTGCTGTAGCTGCTTCACTGGAAAATAGAGAAACATTGATTGAAATATAAACCTCAATTCAACTTAGTTTAAATTTTCTACAATTTCTGGGTTTTCTTCAATGGGTAAAATAAATTTAAAGGTAAGTTTTGAAGGAAAAATATTATTAGCAGTTTTACTTATCACATACTTTCAAGTGTCTGCGGTATTTTGATCTCCATAAATAGAAATCAGCAGGCTATTAAATTCGAATTCCTCTTTGAGATTTTAATGCAAACAAACAAACCTGCAGTTTGGATTTCAAGCCTGACAATTAAAACCTCACCAATCATCTGCACAGCTCATTTACACTGCATTCAATCTGTCCTCTGCACTGCCGGGGAGCTGTGTTCTGCACATGCTGAATAACCTCGTAAGGCCACTAGGGGTGTTTTGAGATGTAGAAATTATTACAGGAGTCAAGCACAAACGAGGACACGTGCACACACACACGCACACACACATGCGTTGCACGGTGACCTCTAAGGTCATCTGCCTTCATAATGAGGCTTTGTCTTTAAGCGGGTTTGGAGGACAGGAGGTCACACGGGGTCAGACTGAGACAAGGTCAGCCTACTCATCAGAGTTGTGTGAGGAAGTCTGGAGCCAATGTCAGTCCAAATCATATCTTTTACAAGCAGACAGGAAAGAAACACTGTGTGTGTGCGTTTGCCCACAGAACTGTGTGTAATTGTTTGTTCAGTATATATTATCCGAGCAGCAGCATGCTCTGAAACTCTCCCCCACTGCTTCTCATATTATGTTTCTACCTGTCTGTCTTCTCTCCACCTTGACAGTCACATGTTAATTCTTTAATCCAGCAGCTCATGACATGTTAAAAACACTAATGGTGACGACAAATATGCTTCCCTGTCACACGGAGGCGAGGGGGTGGAGACGCGACGCGGTTGCTGGGACTGGTAGTCAAACACATGGTTGAACACACATACACTCCCACACATATTCTCCTAATTACCCAGGTCACTGACTCACTGCGAGAACACACACCGACCTGACTTTTTCTCTTCACTGTGCTGACACTGAGCCTCCAGGCTGTGCCCCGAAAATACACTAACTTTGTGTTCCTGTCCTGTCTCGTTTGGCGACCGGGTACCTACACCAATCTCTATTCTGGGAGTGTCATTCAGCAAGGGTAAAAAGGGGAGAGAGGCTTATTTGGAGAAGTTCCCTACGCTGTGCTGTGTTGCACTGCGCGGTCAGAACAGTCAGAGTGTCTCGAGCTTCAATAATTGTGATTTATGCCCCAGCCTTCGGTAGCATGTGTGTGCTGCTGAGTCCTTGCGCTGCATCGACGAGTGACATATTTTGTGCGCTCTGAGTGACCTGACCTGTCTGAGAGACACTGACATCCTGGTCTCTCCCTGTTCATCTGCAGCTCCCTGTCTCTCTCTCTGTATCTCACACACACAAACAAAGATTTGTAAGCCTCTGCATCAGCCAATAGGTGAGGCAAAGTGAGATATCAAACAACTTCAGAGAGGAAGAAGGTAAAGATGGAGGCTTACATCAGCTCAAATGTAAAAGTACACCTGAAAAGAGAAACTAGGGCATCAGATGCCCCTGTTCAATGATACAGGTAGTGGTGACACTAACTTTTTCCCTGTGTTGATTTTGTCCTTGCTGAAGGATGCCTCAAATAAGAGTGCTGTATTCTCAGAGGAGGACAATTTTAGCGAGTCTACAGCTTTGGGCCCCGAGTGGAACAATGAGTCTAATGACCAGGAGGATGGAAACAGGGGAGCAGCCTGGACAAATAGTGCAACGTACCTTGAATGTTTCAAAATCCACTGTGATTTATTTTGTTTGGTCCTTGATAAGATGAATTTTTGAGGAAAAGCAAGATCAGCTATTGCTATTTCAATAAAAATAACCATTATTAAAACAACAAACCGAGATGAAGGTAAACTAGATAATGGAAAAATGCGACTGTTACCATTAAGTTTTAGACACCAGGTTTTGATCTTGCAGAAGTCTTCTATCTTTCTTTGTTTGCATATTTATTGTTATAATTTCTACTTATGTGTTTTAATGTTACTGACTTGCATAAACCTATATCACTTATACTGGTTTTGACAGCGTAAGTTGCATATATTTATCAGTACATTTGAAGGGTTGATTTGATACCTCAGAAGGTTCTTAACTGATAAATAATAAAAAAAAATATAGGCATATTTTATATTAACTGTGTTTCCAAACCTTAAATAGCAAAAGAAAACACTTTTCTGTCAAGTCATGTTGCCATCAGCCCTGGTTGCTTTACTAAGTCTTTAAATCTCTCTTGGCGAGATAGTGATTTATTTAGTTTAACTTCATATACCAAATTACAGCTTCAGATGTATATCAATGAAAAAGATCTGCATGCTATGCAGTAAGATACATATACAAAAAGTGTCATTACTTTCAACAGACAATCAGATAGTGGTATACTTTCAAATGCTAACCCACAGCAGAGTTTACTCAGTTTATTCAGCTAAATGTGTACACTTGGTAAACTCAGACGCCAGGAGACATCACTTTCATCCACATGCTAGCATGACAAAACATGCACCTGAATCAAATGAGGGGGATTATGCATTTTATCTACCTGCAGCACGTAAGAACGACAGGCCAAAAGACACATGACACATATGGCAGGTGAGGAGGGTAAGGCTGATTGATCCCCTCTTCATCTCTAAAACGACTGTTTTCCTCTGACAACGTTCGAAGGAGACAACATTCAAACTTGTACAAAGCTCCGTCTCCTCACCTTGCATAAACAGCTTTAGGAGTGAAGAAGGGACAAGAAAAGGTGGTAGGATTGTGACACAATCTATGTATGCGAGCGCACACGCACAAAGACACGCGCAAACACAAACCCCATACCCCCGCACACCCCTTTGTAGATCTGATTGAATACAGAATCAAAACAAGACGGTCTTTTAAAATGGTGTCTCTCAGACAGTACTTTTCTGCACCACAAAGAAGGAGGCAACACAAAAAGAAAGGAAAAGCTAAATTGAGTTTGAGTCCAAGGTCAGTGTGAAGCTGTCTGAACAAAAGTCGGAGATCTCCCAAAAAATATCTATCAACTTAGGGAGAAGGCGTCCTTGTCCCGACCCCTGCAGAGTTGCTGGAAAGATGGTTTCCTGTAAAAAGTTTATCCGAGGGTATGGAAGATTAACGAGGGTGTTTTCATTGGCTGCTCTCTAGTTGTCTTGCAGTACTTAGAGGTGATAAGATCAGAATATTTATCGAGCCTCTTCTCCAGGTCATTTGCTATGTTAATTTTATGAGCTTGATGTTGCTTTTGTTTCGCGGTCATGTGTTATTCTCCCTGAACCCTGGAGCAGGGGGAAGAAAGGGGGATTTGTATACTCAGCATGCAGTGTCTTCAAATTAGTCACCCATGCATAATTATTTATGCTGTGCAGTGGGGTGTGGGGGGGGGGGGTTGCAGTGGAACAACTAATTTCACTCACTCCCTGTGAAAATTAAAATCTATTATTTCTCAATCAGATCAGCCACTTGTTTTCACACCTTGCTTTATTTGTTTGGGATAATGTTTCATTATGAGACAAAAGTCTCCCCTTCACTGATTTCTCAGGGCAAAGACAAGCTAAGGGTTGTTTTCTTTTTTTTTTGTTGTTTTTTTTTTCAGGTCGAGACAAAATCTGCATTCAAACTGGATTAACGTGGGCCGGTGATGAGATTAACCATGCATTAATTGCAGTTGTCGTTATAGAGAAGGGAAAAAAAAAAAAAGCGACTGAATGGGAAATTTTCCATCTCACATTAAGTTGGCTGTGTAGATGCTTCATAGGTGCGGCAGTAAATGGTTCTAATCAGACAGAAAGATTACTCAAGTTTGCTGAATATTCATGGGCGAAGCCGCATCCCTCCGCTTGTTCGCTCGACCACTGTCAAGTTCATTAAGTGATTGAGGTAAATGGATTGGAGCCCATCAAGCCTTGGAGGACTCCTATGATCATAAATCAAACAGGGAGGGTCAGAACATCAGGACAGGTCCAGCAGCATAAGCCAGAGCATCGCAACTATGACCTCATCTCGGCTCCCCATGAAACATCCATAAAAAGCAAACATTTGGCCTGAGATAAGATGCTATGATGATGTGAACCCGGACATATGTAGATGACTATTATATTGATGAAGCTGTCTGCGCGAAAGAGAATCTCCTACCGTGACATCTGTAGGTTATTCGTATGAAATTACATAAATCTTCCAAACTGTTTTAAAATCTCACCCTCCCTCCTTCTCTCTCTTTATCTGCGAGCACTCACCATTAACGCCCATATCAACCACAGGAGCCAATTGTTAAAGAGAGGTTTCTAAGTGCGGAGCCCGATCGATATTGATAATGTTGGAAATGTGGCAGGAAAGAGAGCGAGAGTGGGGGAGAAAGAGAGAAAAAAGAGAGAGCGGGAGACATAAATCTGCAGTCGGTGAATAGGGGAGAGCAGCTGCGGTGGCCTCTGAGTTGTCCCCTTCACCTCTTTGGAAACATCATCAGCACTAATCAGGGCCCTGCGAAAGAAAAAAAGACCTGACTTGATTTACACTTGCTACCCTCTGCTGTGTAACTGAGAGAGACAGAAAGAGAGGAAAAAAAAAGAAAAAAAAACACAGAGAGAAAGAGGATGCATGCGAAAGCAGCTAAAGAGGACAAGTGGGAAAATGAATGGGGGGAAAAACATGAGTTGGAGGGCACCGATAATAGCAGACGCATAAATGCTGTGAGGCACATTCTTTCAAGGTCAATCTCAGGTGAAGCAAAAGGTTGAATAAAGGTCACGCTGGATGAGGGTCATGTAGGCCTCAATGAGAGTCAATAACACCTCCCAGTCTGCTGTAGACGTGTGGGGGTCGCCCCTGCTCTCACATCAATTCGCAAAGGCATGGACCAGGGCAATAAAAGAGATGGAGAGAGACTTAGCCAGAGAGAAAGGGTGAGAAAAAAGAAAATGTACAGGCAGATTGTGAAACAGCTCGCCTTTCAACTACTAACTGCTTTTCATGTAAATGTCTTGGACTGACACTTCTTACACATCCCAGCCCCTACCCTCCTTTCCACCCACCCACCCCCCACCCCACACACACACACACACTCCCTCTCTCTCCATCTCTTTTACTCCAGTATACTCTCTGTCAGCAGAAGAATAAAAGAGAGGGGAAGGCGAGGGGAGGGGAGGGAGGGGAGAGCAGGAGGAGAGAGTGAGAAGGGAGTGAAGGAGAAGGGAGAGGAAAAAAAAAAAAAAAAAAAGAAAAAACAGAGAAACAGGAGAAATCAGACTCTCGCCGGGGTTGGCGAAAGGTCAGTCCTGACAGGCTCGGAGGTTAAACTGCCGAGTTAAAATACTGTTCATTATCCTCTGCAGCCTCTTCCCAAATTCCCCTCTTTTGTGTCACAGTCAGTGCCCAGCATCAATGTTCCCCACCCCAGGATTTATTAGACATTGTTGAGCAGCAAGAAAGGAGACCTTTTCTGTACAATAGTAGCAGTGATCCTATGGCAAGGACAATACTGCTGCCAACACAATTACAGAGCCTGGCTTGAGTTATAAAGGTTGTGGGCCTGACACTGTGCTGTGCATGTGTGTGTCTTCTTGTGTGCGAGTACAGTATGATGACAAATACAACCAGCATGTGGTACATTAAAACTACAGTTTGTTAATGCTGGCCGGATCTGTTAAAAAAAAAAAAACAAAAAAAAAAAACATGCAAAAAGTAATACAAAATTTTTTTTTTTAAAATTTACATAAATTTCTGCATATTTAAAACAACCTTATTCCGGTGCAGGGAATTTAATTAGTACACATGAAGAGAACAAAGCAGGGGGAATATCCATAACATGAATTAGGCAGAATCACATCATTCATTACTCACCAGAGAGCAATGAGATGTGACACATGGCAACAGACCCCTGCCTGAACCGGACAAATTAAAAACACTAGTAATTAGGGCTATGCAAAACATGTTGTAAGTTTATTACCTGATTTATGTGGCTTCCAGTTTATAAGGATACAGAGAGCCGGCTATTCGTCTTCCACGTAGCATGCTTAAGATTCAGAATAGGCTTAAATGATTTATTAAATGAATAAACAAATAAATCACCTCGCACCTAATTTCCCTAATGATATTAAAAATGACTAACAGTACAAATTGTGCAAAATATAAGCAACTATTAACCCGGAGCCCTTTTCATTTCAGGGTTTCGAAAACGTCCATCCATTTTCATTTGAGCGAAAAACAAAAACACGATGAAAGATTTGACTCCTGACGTGGATTTCCACAAATAAAAAACACTCCACTCTCTCTTCGCCTAATAAAAGCGGGGGGTCACACACCCGGTGTTGTCAGCAATACGTCAAAGCTGCCCTATAGAACAGTCACCGCCACGTAAGCCGGAGAGAAGTTCGACAAAACAAACCACCTAAAGCCTGCACGCTTCCACCGAACTTCAAACTTTTTCTTACTCTGTTTCTCTCACTGTGCTCATTCTGAATCACCCCCCCGACCACCGTCTGAATTGTATATTTCTATTTAAAGAGACATACTGTTTTCATCTTTTGCCCCTCTACTCCCCGGGGGGAATGAGTGGAATATAAAAAGCTAGACTTTAAATAACAAGAGACTGCCATCAGTTCCCCTGCTAGTCCGCACATTAGCCTCATCTGTGAGCGAGCGTCTGACACCTACTAAAATGTTTCAGGTCTATGTGCGTATAAGAGCATAAATAATTCAAAATTAATCCCCGCTGAGGGGGACTACGGGAATCATAAATTATCTGAGTGTAGTCCCTAATGCAGTCCCAGGATTGGAACACCTATGGTAACAATCGAGCAGAGGTGCTCATTACACCTTGTGAAGAGATATCTTAACCTTTGAATATTAATTTCTTTGAACACGAGGGGATGGTTGCTCCTATTAGTTGCTCAATGTATGAGTGACTGAATATTTATCACACTGTATTGTATATACAGTAAGTAAGAATATATTTTAAATTGTAAACAGGTGCAGAGTAAAATCATAAAATAATCATCGTACTCCCGTGTACCAGCTGAAATTACACACCGACGACGACTGAAGGAGGGATCGCAGATTGATAGATTCATCAGCTCATGTAAATCTTCTCATACGCGCAGAGTTAAAACATAAATGTCTTCATAAAGAACACAAGTGTGAGAACAAAGAGGAACCTGGACACCCACGGAGATGTTTTGTTGACATTTACAACAAGTTCCTCAAAAGGTTCGCCCATCACTCTGCGGCGACTCGGGGCTGCCCCGGAGGCAGTGATGGATGGCAGGGAGACAACACAGTTAATCAACCCCAGCAGGGATTGGAAATATTAATGCCAGGTAATTGAGAATACAATGGCGAGCACTATCATGTAAAGAAGGCACATTTAGACCTGCTGACATCTGGACAGTGAGACATGAAAAAGACACGGTTTGAAAGTCGTAGCGTGCATAAAGCAACACTGATTTTTAACTAGGCCGCAGACGGCGCCTTCAGTGACGGATAATACGGGAAAAAAAGTCCACTTTCAGACAGATGCAGCCATGGATACAGCCATCATTCTTGCATTTAAAAAAGAAAAAGATAGTCGTGCGTGTTCAAAGTAGACTGGCAATGAATCACCTTGTATATGTTTATAATATGAAAGACTTGAAAGACTAACACAACCACAAGTAGAGATGAAAACGCCAGTCTAAAGCATATCAAAGCTATATTAGATGCGTCTACTCTCGTGTAGAAAGAAGACGTGAAAACACAAACTGATCCTCAATAAAAAGGACTACTGTAGCGGGTAAAAGAGAGTGGCATTTGGTGAGGGGAGGGGAAAAAATATCCGATTTAGAAAGTGGTTGGAAATATACATATCAAAGGAAAGACATGGAGATTTCCTTTGCCTGTGCATCCTATCCATGTATCCCCCCCCCCAACCCCCCCACAACCCTCCGCACTCCCTGAGTGAGCTGAGAGGGGTCTGTTGCAAATTCTCAGGTAAGAGAGCCAGAAACCTACTTATGATGCTCTGCTGTTCATAATCCATAGGTTCTATCAGCAGATTACTAGAAATAAAGTGTTGGGAGAGACGTAAAGCAGGACTCAGTATGCCAGAGGAGACAATGCTGGTTTTCAGTCTGCACTTGACTCAAATGTACGTAATTAACAGCTCGTGTTCAGCTCGAGCAAAGACAAAAAAATGTGGAGGGGGGGGAGAAACAGTTTAAATCCTTCCAGCAGGATACAGTAATAAGTAATTTATGTTTGCACTACGTCATAAATATCCCCTGCACCCAGAACGAAGCCAACAACAAAAAAAAACAACTAATACATTAAAATATATGATTATAGAATAAATCTGTGAGTTTTTCATTAAAGAGTATATCACCACATGTAATGGCTTGATCTCTCTTATTCTTGCAGCTTTTCTCTAATTTCCTTTCACTCTGTTTTCTTGACTTTCCACCCTCTTTAGCACATAACTGTAAGTGTGTAGGGCAATTCATTCGTCACACGGCTTTACCCATTAGAGGCGGCCTGCTAAATGCTTCACCTTTTGATTTTGAGGAGGAGTACAGGATTTGTCAGGGGAAATGGGAAGGTGCTTTATTGCTTCAAATTTCATCACAATAAAGGCTTATGGGGAAGGTGGCACAATCGTTGCCCTATAAATGTCTCTGTGTAGATTACATGCTTTTTGCCCAGCTAATCCTGGTAATTGATGAACTTCTATGCTGACGAGTTTTTTTTTTTTCTTTTTTTTTTATATTATTTTGTAATTTGTTTATTAATTAAGATAACACTTATTTTGGGACCTCAACCAAGTAAACACGATTATGTGCTCTGCGGGGTGAGTGTTCTGTGCGCTGACGTTCCCAAAGCAGCGAGCTGGCTGGCTGGCAGGCTGCTGCTGCCAGGGAATGTCTAATAGTCTTCCACTGAGAAGTTTAATTCATTTGCCATAAAGCTAAAAATAAACACAGTCACACTTAATTGGACTCTGAATGTGAGCATTATTGAGTTGTTGAAAAAAAAAAAAAAAAGCAAGACCACAAATTAGAACCAAGGACCAACATTTCAACAGCTGAAACACTGTGTTTAGCACATGGATTTTAATTTTACGAGCTTTATTATTTATTTATTTATTTATTTATTTTTAAAAAAAAGGAGAGATAGAGCTATAAATGCCGCGCCGAAAAAAAAAAAATAATGAAGCTTTAAACATTGTGATTAACTTTCAATAATTACGTTTAGGCAATTAATTTGTTTATTAATAGATTAACACGAAGATAAAATTTTGTAGTACAGTTAACTCAATGAATTGCATTTGCTCAATTACTAATAACAGATAATTAGAACATTAAGAATGTTCGTATCGCTCGAGTGTTTGTTATGAGGAAAAAAACGAAATGTCATTGTGAAGTTCACTTTATGAGACGATTCAAAAGGTTTTTCTCTCTTGGAAGAATACTATCGTGAGTTACAGTCCTGGGATGAAACATTTGTGTATCATTCAAGTTTATGATGCGGAGAGACTTTGAGGCAGGACGGGGGAGGGTGAGGATAAGAGAGAGAGAGAAAATCAAAAAGATTTCCATAAAAAAGTGGAATAAATAAGTGCCTGAGATACAACAATTTGGATTTACATACATTATCCAGCTCTATCTCTTTGGGGATATTTTACAGCCCTGATATGCGAGGGGGAGCTGAGAGATACACTAAATATGACCTATGCTCTGCAGGCTCAGCCAGAAAGAGCAGACGCCTGTAAGAATACTCAAGGAGCAGAGGAAAGGTTGAGAGGATGAGAAGAAAAAGCCAGGGGAAGGAAGAAAAATGACACTAAAAGGCAGTCACAAACTGATTGATGCTCTGCTGTATTTGAAGATCAGTGGCAGCCTTGTGGTGGCAAGCACAGAGGTCAGCGAGTGTATGTGTGTGGGAGTGTGTGTGTGTGTGTGTGTGTGTGTACGTGCTAGCTTGCGTGTGGCTTCCTTTGTCGGTTTGTCTGGATTGTGCGTGTACATGT
>JAQNCA010000027.1:18764565-18775225 GCA_029783725.1 Acanthurus tractus | reverse complement strand
GTGTGTGTGTGTGTGTGTACGTGCTAGCTTGCGTGTGGCTTCCTTTGTCGGTTTGTCTGGATTGTGCGTGTACATGTGGGGGTGTGTGTGTGTGTGAGTGTGTGTGCAGAAACGTGTGTCCAGATTTGCTCTCCCACTTTCTCTCTCCATTGTAGGAGAAGAGAGCCCTCAGTCACTGGGTGGCTGGGGGAAATCAGATGTGAGCAGAGAATAACATGCTCGATTTGGCCTGGGAGTGGAGCCGTGGCTGGGGAGAGGAGAGGAGAGCACCATGATGTATCGAGCCGTTTGCAAGCCGGATGGGGCACACGGTTGCGGCCCTCTCTCTGCCTGTCAGCAAATACTTATTTTTCACCCAGCAGGAGTAGCAGGAATCCTGTGTATGTCTGTGTCTGTGCATGTGTGTGTGTGTGTGTGCCTGGTGGTGGGAAACATGTCCATGTTTTTGTACAAGACGAAGAGCATTTTATTGCGAAACATATACAAGTGAAGTTAACTTTGCATCTGCTGTGGTTGTATAATAAAAATGTCTATGCACGGAGTATGTGTGTGAATGTGTTTGTGTGTGTTAACTGGGATTATGGGGTGGTTGGGGAGGCGGGGGGGGGGCGGGGGGGGTATGAGCAGCCCATTGCATTTGCAGCTGTTGCATCATATGGATGCATGGAGGCAGGCCATTTCATCTCGTCACGGCGAAAGCTCAAGCTTCTGTCTCTAACAAACAATTCCACACGAGGAACAAGTGGCTCTAACGAGAATTATTACACCAACTTTAGGCGTGTGTGTGGCACAAGTGTGTGTTGATGTATGCACTTTTTGTTTTGCCTCTTTGGCGCAGGAGTCCACTGTCCTGTGCATGTAAAACCACTCGTTGTGCACAAATTTAACTCTGGCAAATCTAATCAAAAGACATGGGACACTCAGCTTCTGCCAACAAGGGATAAACATGGAGTTCCAACTTCCAACTTCTTAATAGAATCCAGTTTTTTCAAATGTAACGTTCAGAAAATACAATTTTAATAACTAAAGTGGAAAAACAAGGAGAGAAATAAATCTTGAGAAAAATATGCAAGAGAAAAGGAAATTAATACAGGAAAAGGCAAAAAATATGATTTCCCTCTCTACTTCTTTTCTAAGCACACAAGGTTTCAGTTGAAGCCCAAGAACCTGGTATCACCATCTAGTACCACATTTTGGCAGCATACGAGGGAGCCTGAAGGTTGAAGCACAATCACACAAAGCGCACATATACACACACACACACACACACACACAAGCACAAGCCTCCGCACTAAAGACCTCTTTTCAGCTCGCGTCAAGGGAAGTGGGCTGGGGAGGCCCTTTGATGTGGGAACACCGGGGTCAGAGAGAACAGTCTGTGCAGCGCTAAATTCCATCCCCCACAACAGTTCCTTTTTCACTTTGCTACTGGCTTCGGTTTGTGAAGCCTGTCTTCAAAAACAAGTTTAAAAAAAAAAAAAAAAAAAAAGAGAATTTAGCACAGTCTGAATATGTAGGAGTGCAGGATGGATAGATGCCATGTTTCAGGCTGTAGTCACCACAATCCTCTTAAAAGTCTGCAGTCTGTGTTGCATTTAAGGTTCCCTCCTCGTACACTTATTGGCCTTTTGTTTCTGGAACCAAGGGAGAAGGCAAAAGGTCTAACCAGCACATAAACTAATCTCAAATGTCATGTCTTATTAGAAGCAAATGGAAGGAAACGTTTGGCCCGCTCAGCCTGCCGAGTCAATGAATTTGTCAAAATTTTATGATAATTCATTCAATTACTCTTTAGACATTTAAATGATGTGGGGAGTGAGGGAGGAGGTGATGAGGGTCAGTTGAAGAGAGAAGAGAAGAGAGAAGAGAAGGAGAAGGAGAGGGGGAGTGAAGGAGGTGGGGGGAGTGAAGAGGGATTGGGGAATAATCCTGCTCTTGATATTACACTCCCTCCAGAGGCCTTTTAAGGGCTCCATATCACAGCGTGAGGCCTCCTAAACTTCTCTCCCCCTACTTACAAACTCAGCAGCCAGTCCACTCCCCTCTCTCCAAACACCTCTGTTTACAGCTTATTTGCCTTACACATACTGTACAAATACATACATCTCTGAACCCACGTGCATAGTAATTATAATATAACATATGGATGTTTATTTTATATATGTTTTCTTTTTTCTTTATTTATTTTAACACAAGATTCTTTTTTTTAAAGTTTTAAGTAACGTCCATAAATATGCATAAATACACATTTGACCTGTTTTTTTTTTCCTCTCTAACATAAACACACACATGCACAAATGCACGCATGCACACAAACGCGCGCACACACAATCACTTCCCCTTTCGTTCCTGGGAGAATGACAATAAAAAGGCCCGCCGCTCTTCTCGACCCTTGACCTCTGATCCCTGGAGGTCCCCCGCTGCCTGTGCTGAAGGTGGAGGAGGGAGAGACGGAGGGACGGAGGGGTGATAAAAGGCGTGGATGTGGTGGGGCCCTAAGAACAGCTCCCTCTGTCAGACCGGCTCAGGCTGCATCATGGGTAAGCTCCCCCTCTAGTGTTCACTGGCCTCTCTCCCCTGTGTTTCCTCACTCCCACTGAAAGACGAGTTTTTTTGTTTACAGTCCGAACATGTTTTTGATTTAAAAACAGATATCTGGTGCAAAAGATCAGCTTTTATTTAAATGGCATGTGCCACAGGTGCCTTGAGTGTACTTCAGGTCTGGTAGCTAAAGTGTAATAAAGTCAAAGTTAAGTTGTTATTTTCCAGATTGAATGCATCAGACTTCAAACAGTGATAAACTTATATTTAATTAACAGACCAAAATTATTGTTAAATTACATTTTTCTCTAAAATTAAAATAATCTTTGACCACCATTATGTTTTTTTGCAATTAAAGGTAATAAATGATGCAACCTTAGTGTAAGAAAACCACTGATGAATTCATTTCTGACAACACGCTGCTCTTAGCAAACCATTAGCATCCAGTTACAATTATATTTGCCCGTGCAGTGACGTTGCCTTGGCAGCCTCTTTCTCGCACAGGATTGGCTTTTTTAGTGAGCACAGTCACAGCATCTGGTCACTATTGCCTGAAAACCAAGCATGGTGGTTCCCATTCACTTCTAAGCTATACTAGTGCCTCCTATTCTAGTCTCGCCACGCCCGAGGGCATGCTAATTACCTTCTCTCTTGCTCTAAATTAACCAACTTTCACTGGGACTCTGTCGCCACTTTCAATCCAGCATTGATAGCAGACGGAGAGGAGGGAGTGAGTGAGCGAGAGAGAGGGAAAGGGAGGGAGGAGCAAAGGGTGAAAATAGAAACAAACCAATAATCTTCTACATTGCCTCCTAAACGAGAGCCACTCTGTCCCTAATGTAGACAAGTCATTTTGTACAAGCCGTTAAAGCCCACTGGGCCAGGCGAGCATGCAGTGCAGAGCCGCCTGTTTCAAAGATCTTTTGCAATCAGTTACACAATGGACCCCCTCATTTTATGCTGCTACATCATAAAAGTGCTCCTTTTGTTACATTTCCATCCTTAAAAGGGTCTTAATCCCTAGCCTTTCAGGCTGGTCTATGGCAAATTCCTAAGGGACATCCCATTCGCTGCAAGGGCTGGAGTGACCCACTCAGAAACCAGCATGCAGGGCTTTGAGCTTTTCTTCTGCTGCCACTCTCCAGAGAACATTAAATCGTACTTTTCATCCCCCTCACCATAGGGGGAAGCCCCTTAATGATGACAGAGAAAGAGAAATTCCTCCACTCTGTCCTATGACACCATTCTGCTGTCAAGCAGGCGTCTCGGCGGACAGAGAATCAAACATGGCTTCCTGCAGGTGGAACGCCAATGAAGGTCACGGTACAGTCCAAAGAGGAGAGAAGGAGAGAAGAAGGGAGGGAGGGAGACAGAGAGAGAGAGAAAGAAGGAGAGAGAGGGAGGGAGGTAGCCCTTCAGAGGGAGCCCAGCTTTTCCTGTGCAAATTAAGTCATCTGCTGAAAAAAGAAGGTAAAAAAAAAAGAAAACACTTGCAGCTTTCATTCCATCATGCTTCATGTGTTATTCAGCCGTTTGATTCTTACATACGTTTCAACATTTCAACCTGTTTCACTCTTTGCCAGTTCTCGACATAATGTGGATTCCTTTAATCCAGCACTTTTAGAAGATATATGTTCTTTTACGGTGGCGCATGCTTTCATAATCCCTATTTTCGCTCAGATTGCTTTGGTTTCTAATTTAAGTCTCATTTTTTGTCTCCTTGCTTCTAGCTGATGGAGTTTGTCCGTCCTTGCCTTTGTGAAACCATCTCTCTGAGAGGGGGCATTTAATCATGTTGAAATCCCTGCTGTCCAACCCCCCCAGCCTTGCTTCACACCGGACCCCTCAATGAGAACATTGTACCAAAATAAAACATCTGTCAATCAAGGGCCAAATATTCACGTCAGCCACTCAGCATTCAGCTGCAGCCCCTGTCACGTTACTGCACTTTCTACAAATATTAACACAGTCTGATGAGTTTTTTCAGACTGTTTCCAGCAGTTCTACTTAAGTGTTTGGCATCAAATATGGAGATTAATGCTGAAACCCAATAACTGTATGTTCAGAAACTAGTCCAACTTCTAAAAAAATCAAGGTATATTTAATTAACATCTAAAATATATTAAGACAATATCAAACACTTTAATTTGCAAAAAGAAATAAAAAATAATTAATCACCAAATGGTAAGTGTAGCCATTACAAAGAGCTCTTTTGTTGGCTGTGAAGCATGTTGTAATCTCAAGCTTTGCGGCATCTGAGTCTGAGTTAGTGCCCTTATTGTACAGGCAGGTCAGTCAGTTGAGGAACTAATGCTGTGGGATTTAACCGGGTGAAGATGTCACTGATAGTTTCCAGCATGAGACGAACATGGACTTCAATAGTCCATAATCCTCCAGCTACAAGCCTCACTCCTCTGTAATGGCTTTTCTGACCACTCGGCTTAGGCCAACACAAAAGTCATGGAAATGTGTACATGGAGGTACAAAGACACCTCAAATACACAGAACCATCACGCAGCTCATGTGGTGCGTTTTTACATCACATCTTATAATAAGTCCTCTCCATGCATTAGTTTCAATTTCTTTTACAACTGTAATTATTAAAAATGTCGAGAACACACATGCAAAGCTTGATTTTAAGTTGATGCAAATGGAGAGTGTCGTCTAGCTGAACTCACTGAAAACACCAAAACAGTGCAGAAGCCACCAAAAGCAATAATTGCATGCGCGGAGTCAGGGAGGGGCTAGTATGAACCAATAATCACAACCAGCACCGACGCTAGAATCTGATTAAACTGCTAATGACCTGTCACTCAAGAGCCGGGCAGATGTTTATAGATGCCCAGTACCAACCGCAGAGCTCATCAGTCAGAGTCAAAGCCTTGGCAGCCATGTCACCTACCACACCCACTCACTTAGCATTGCCACCACACAGCAGTGGGAAAAAAAAAACAAACTCAAAAGCAGCAGTTCCTCTCAGGTTGCTGATGGAGGATGTTGAATGGTCACCTTGTTCTTTCACACAATCAGAGCAGGAGGCAGCTGTAGGTTTATTTATTTATTAGTTGTTGTTGTTGTTTTTTTTCCGGTTTGTTTTTCATTCTCACCATCTTGCTCAAACCACCGTGCAACACCACCGCCACCTTTACCGAGCCATTGCCCCTGCTCCTTTCCTATTTGTGATGTGGAAGCAGCCATTTTCTTGTGGTGACTTCCTCAGCTTTCACCCTGACGCGTGACACTCATGACAAATTGGGTGTGGAAGTGAAGGTGATGGGCTGTGAAAGCAATGCCCCTGCCCCCACTATACACAGTGTGGACACATACACGAAGGCAGCCAGACACACAAATGCACAGATATCGTTCATGTGTGTGCGTGCAATCTCACACTCAATACTCTAAGCCACTCAGCCCTGCCCTGAGACAAAGCATGAGGTTGTGCTGCAAACAGGGTGATGACCTGGATGTAAAATACACAAAGAAAAGAAAACAGGTAATGGAAATCCTGCCTTTCTTTGACTTTAACTTTGACTCCAACATGTGTTTCTCTACGGACCCGTCTATTCAGACCGCAGCACTATTCAATCATCTGCAATATGCCGCTTTGAGGCATGCACATATGCTCATCATTCTGTTTTTCTCTTTCTTTGAAAGAGAAGATCCAGAAAATAGATTTTTTCCACATTTGAGGTTTGCTCCACTTAATGTGGAACAGATAGATTTTAGCGTTTCCAATATGACACACCAACAACCTCCCTCTGACTACTTATATTATTTTTAAATAATTTATAAACCAATTAAAATTTAGCATTACCCACCTTTTACAGTGAAAAATTGAGTAATTTCAACCGGGGGAAAAATTATTATACTGAATTGTATAGCAATTATCATAACATTACACTAATTCCCATAGAAGTATTTAAATTATATGGTTGGTTGATTGCATGATGAATTAAAGAGCCATTTTTTTTTTCTTACTGAGAACCTCATCCAGCAGCGATCAGGATGGGGGCTCTAAGGCACATTCAGGACCAGACAGGCCGGAACAAGTCCAACCTATTATGGAAGTCATATTATAATTATCATTACCTCCAGGGACCAAATCCAACCTGTAACCTCAGCCTGATCCACAAGTGCTTAAGTAACATGTCATTACATAACACAATAATAATAATACAATGCAAAATATGTCACAATTTAATATACCACTCAATTTTCTAAAACCACCTCAAGTTGTTTTAATCAAGTCTGGTGAAATGTGGCACCTCCAGCTAACAGCTGGAGACGAGTGTGCAATTCTGAATTACATGAGTGAGGCTGACACGGACTCAGTCTCATGAAAAATGGAAATCTTTGTCTTTTTAACCCTCAGGGAAACATTACAAACTCAGATGTGGTTAAAAAGTGCATTATTAAAGGACTGGCCACCTGTAGAGGCCAAACAAACAATCACCACTAACTGCTTACTGTAGATGCTGTTGGCTAGCTAGCAGCTAGCAGCTAACAGCTGATCTTAGCTAGCAATAGTGTTGGTAAACACCAACACTATTGCTGCTAGCAATACATGCAGATAGATTCTCAGTGAAGACAACTATGAAACATTGACTTGATTTAGGTGATTTACAGTGGTTCTGATCAAAACACTCATTTGTCTTTTGACTGAGGACAGATTGAAAAGCTACAGTTACTCATTATGGCCTCTTGAGGTACAAAGTGGTATTACAGGACAAAATGGGTGAGGGGCAACATAAACCTAAGTTAATATCTTTACAATACAATAAAAACATAGATGTTTTGAAGTTGGCTAAAAACAGTTATTTAGTATCATTTTGCTGATAGATTTATGTGATATTTTATAATGCATGTTTAAAATGCTGTGATATTGTTTCTTTTAGTGGTAAGATAAACACAGTAGAAAGTATACAAACCACAGAAACCCATATTTTTTTAAAATAATCAGTAAAGCCTTATCATACTTCATATTTAATTCAATCAAAGTAAAGTATCTGTATGAACATATATACATTACCACATGAACAAGTTGATTGCAAAGTATGTGGGTATACTTTATATTCACATTACAGAGTCACTTATAGAACCACACAAGTGGTTCACACCTACACTTTAAACGTATAACTCAGTCTTTTTTGTCAATACACACACCGATACAGCATGTCAAACTAATGACTGTTAAGTAAGTCTAAAAGGTGCATTTAATGGGAAATTACAAACTAAACATTGTGAGAAAAAGTGAGTCATTCTATGAAACTAAATAAGGTAAGCATGATACACACTGTAGGTACATGACGGACTAATCAAAGCGAATGAAAACATTATTAAGTCATTGATTTTAATCAGTCAGTTTGATCTAACGTGTAAACTTTTGTTTCTGAGATAATACTCAAACCTTTGACATGTGTGGACACAAAAAAAACTAAAAAAATATATTTTTTAATTCCAAATAACACAATTGAAAAAAATTTGAATAACCTTTAAACTATCAAAAAATCCACATGAACATATGGATACATGAACAAGAACATATTCTGGTTATCCAGAATATTAAAGTCTGCTGAGCTCAACAGAAATTAATCTCCTAAAAATAACCCGACTATATGACAATTTTACAGTGACAAAACTTTTTTTTTTTTACATCTTAACAAGCCATCACCTGACAAAGACTTCAATACATACTAATGAGAGGGATGAAGTTATTATTAGATTACTAAGGTGAATGTGATTAGCAAGAACTAAGGCTTCGCTTCTTGAAAACACTGTGCTGCACATTAAGCTGGAGGCTCACATTATCAAAGTTGTATCAGGCAATTGACAAGGCTTTTGTAATTAGGCATGCTGCTCTATGAGAGACGAAGAAGAAATCTCTGCCACACAAAGCACAGCAGGCTATATATTCACTTACAACCCCTACAGGCAGCAGAGAACAGCCTTGTTGCCTTTGATCCTTCCATCCAATTGTTTATAGAGGTTGTAGAGGTCCCCAAACCCTTTTGTATTAAGCGTAACTTCAACTGATGAGCCCAGATACTGTTAAGGGAAAGTGGTAAGATAAAAAAAATCCTTGGCTCCCTACAATACACTACAGTTGGTGTCCAAATCTATGAGTTATTCCCTTCAAAAAGTCAACATTTGGCAACATTTAATGCTCGTTATTTCTTTTCTCTTTTATTTTTATGTGTCCATCCACAATCTAATTTAATACCTACTTGTTCTGTTTAGGATTACAGACAGCTGCGTGGTATACTGAGAAAAGACAAGTTCGACTCTGGACTTGTCATCAGGCTAGCGAAGGGCTTAATTTACCTATTTTAATTGTATTTTATAGTTTTAATTAATCAGTTTGTGGATTGTCATTAGGTTTGATTGTAGTGTGTTTATCCCCACTATGCAACAATTTATCAACATAAAAACATGCAAAATGTCTAAAAAACAAAGTCAAGCAATCAGTTAATTTTCTATGACATCCGGTGTTCACAACTTTAATCAACATTATTATGCTGCATTCTCAATTACTTATACCTCAAGCTTAAGCAGTCCTGAAAGAACCTTCTCTTAATCCATATCATCTCTTCTTTATCATCAATACTGCAAATTCTAAACTGCCTCTATTCCATGTTTACAAATACATTTTTTCTAAGACACTGGGCATCACAAAGCTATAGGCCCCGTCTGTGCACGGCGGCCATTGTGCGCACATCAGGCGAAGGCTTTTTGTGCCATTGTGTTCACTGACAGGCTGAATGAGAGGGAGTGTTTCTCAGTACCAGGATGTGTGGGAGACACCTGCTGGGCCGGGCAGCACCGGCCTGCTCTGCTCCGCCATTAAAACGTGTAGCGCTGGGGGTTCTTTTGTTAGGCAGGGGCTGTTGGTGGCGACATGTTTGAAGTGTCACAAGTGTCAGTCTTTATTAGATTCAGAATGATATTAGGGGATGGAGGCATATAGTTAGTCAAGGAAGGGCAAGGCTAGGATGAGAAAGATGGACAGAGAGCATCCCTCTTATGCAATTCTCTCTGAGGACTGAATATCCTGTCAAATTAAGAAAACCTGGCAAAAGGACCTGGTGTACTGTTGTTCCAGGGGTTCTTATATTTGGAAACTGTCACAAGGTCAAATTTCCAGCTTTGCATCTAAATGTCAGCCCCATTTTCAGCCATCCACCAAAAGACACATTTACAGTTTGATTAAAAACATCGTACCTCATAATTCAGACAGTGAGCAAGATGGATTATCAGATGCTAACTAGAATTACCCACAAGTTATCACAACTAGCATGACAAAAACAGCATTTTCTCTGAGTTGATACACATAAATGCCAGTGAATATGAAAAAAGGGAAAGGGTACATTATATACGTACTATATATATTATATACGTTACACATACATTATATAAAGTATATACTGCACGCTCCTGCCAGTACAATTCATCACATAATCTTTTAAGGTAATGGAGCATCTTCTTACTACTGTTTTCATTAGCAAACTCTCTCAGTGATTTGCAACACTTTCTCCGTGCATGAAACCCCGCGTCTGCACGCATTTACACAATAACTGGTGAACACAGGAGAGATAATTTGGAGGGTTTTTGCAGTACAAATAAGGAGGTTGCTAGAAGCACACATCGATTGACATCTGCTCAAATGTTCATCGACAAAAGGAGAAACACTGAGAAAAGAGTGAGAGGGAGAGAGAGGGGTCCTGAGAGGGGGAGAAAAATCTATAATTGCTCTCATCGCCATATGATTTTCTGCAGGCAATTTTCAGGGAGCACACACTGACCTTTGCCTACTTAATTCCTGTGCAGTAAAGAAACAGAGAGATGATCACTGAGGCACATAATTACACCCTCATCGATACATGGATCTATGGGATGGGCAATGAATGCAACCCAGGGATGAAAGGACAATACACATTACCCCCCCACGCACAGACACACATGCATGTACTCTGACCTACATGCACACACTTGGAAGAAAACACATGCCCACACACATCATCATCATCATGGTAGTGGCATATATTTCTATCTGGATGCAAAGTCAATGTGAAATGCATGGTGGGTAATGATGATGTGAAGGTTTGAGGCTGCGAGCTGGATG
>JAQNCA010000027.1:18727268-18748806 GCA_029783725.1 Acanthurus tractus | reverse complement strand
TAAGAAAAAGGAGAGCGAGCGAGCTAGGTCAGGACATCACCGCTCAAAATCACAATACTTGACTTTCAGTGAAGCAGTGGTAGTTCTAGAGGGAAAAATGAACATCAGCTTACACACACACACACACACACACACACAGAGTTTTTTTTTTTTTTTTTACTCCTGTGTGAATTCTCAGTTTTATTTCTTAGCACAAAAGTGGACTTTATGTTTCTTTTATTAACTTCTTAATCATAAACCTCATTATGAAACTAATAATTAACTTATATTTCAAATTACTTTTAGGTTAATTTTGGGTATTCAAATGCCCCAGATCTCAGTTTAATAATGAAATGTATATTCATAGAGTGCATTGATTCAATCGCCTCGTCTGCAGACTTTTTATGTTTTGAATGGACTTCAGAGGACGGCGGCACAGTTGGTGCCGTGTGCATTAACATGGTTTATTAAGTTTTTAATGTAAATAAATAAAAGTCATTATCTAATATAATTTCTTTATATTTAATGAGGTTTACAACTAGACACTGTTTTTCTCATGTGAAGATGTGGAAACAGTTAATCCCTGTGAGTGACTGACATTTTGAAGTTTTCAGCTCAGAACAATGTTGTTACTCAAATGTGAAAGCAGACACCGGCTTAACCATCCAGAAAGACAGTGGCAGACACAGAAACACACTCGCCAGGACAAAGAGCTCTTACTGCTCCAATCTCAGGTCAATCAGTAGTGTTGACAGCTAAATTAACAAGTGCTACAAGCGCCATTACATTGGACTCCCGATTGAGTAACAATGGGTAGATACACCAATACACTGTCAGACAGATAATCAAATGTCTATAAATAAGCAAATGAAAAGGAAAAATATATATTGCTCTGGAGGTAGATTTATGACCATCATTGACCACATGGAGCACACACACACACACACACACACAGAGCACGCAGGGCCTGTGCAGTGGTCAGGTTAGTGGGAGGCAGTCAGAGAGATAAGGCGCCAAACAGGTCTAAATCCCTCCTGAAGCGGTCTTGATGGACAGACAGGCCACCATTAACAATGCGGTGGCTTGTGAGAGCAGCAGCTGATGGAAAGATACCCTGGCATTTGCTGTGTTAAGAAGTGGCCCTTAAAGATTTCACACTTCCAATTTCTTTGAATTATCTGCCATCTCCAGCCTGTCACTCAGCCTGACAATCTCAGATTCATGCTCACTGAGGCACCAGGCTGGTTATTGACAAAGCAATCCGCCGTGATACAGCAAAGCCTGATAAAACATTAGTCAAACAACACGACGTACAACTCCACACCCGACTCAGACATGGACGGGAGCTCACAATATTGCCTTTATTCTTGTTTAAATACATTTTTATTCACGTCTTACATAATGAAGTCTGCTTTCAGCGCAGTACAGTGGTGTTCTTAGCATTGTCAAACATTACAGTGGGCTCGTGTGTAGCTGCGTCTTCAATGATTCAGCGTGAGTTCAAACTTTGTGATCTCTGTTATGTATCAATGTTTGCAAAATTGAAGTATACAGGGCAGAATAGATTTGTTATGGTCCACCTAAGGCAAGTGGTGACAGCCGACGCTGCTATGACACTGAACAGACTGCTTATCAGATCTTTAATGGTTTGATTCTCTTGCAGCTCCAGACAGGCCATGATAGAAATATCACAACATCCCCATTACCCTCAGCATTCAGTACGTAGTGCACAGCCTGTGCTTTCTATGAATTATTAAAAGCAGACAGATTACGCTGCAAGGCTGGAAGTCTAGAGGCATGCTACAGATGCTTCTGAGCAAAACGGTAACATCAGAAGTGTGTTTTTGTTCTTTTTTTTTTTTTTTGGTAAGAGGCTTTATTTTAGGAGGTTTGCATCAGATTAGAGACAAGACGGCCGTTTGTGTGGGTGTGTGTATGTGAGGGAGGATGATGGAGGTGAAGGGCATAGTGTCAGGGCTTGTCTGACATTTGGCCTGGTGGGTTTGGCTGGATGGCTGGTTTGCTGTCTAGATGGCTGGTTGGGTGCAGCCCAGCGAAAGCCTGGCAACTCTCTCTCTCTCTCTCTCTCTCTCTCTTTCTCTCTCTCTCTCTTTCTCTCCCTGGAGTGACGGGCTGAGACATTAAGACAGGCGTTTTAATTAACTGTGCCACTCTTCCACCTGCTGCCCTCAATATGCTCCGGCCCAGGCAAGCTGTCTCTCATACCACTCTCTTGCTCTCTTTTAGCTCCATCTCTCTCATCTCGCTATCATTTCTACGCTCTCTCCCGTTCTTTCTTCCTTTCCAATTTTTTTAAATCCCACCCTCCGCCACTGCAACTTGCTCTCCCTAACCTCTCTTTTCTATCCCCTGTGCATCCCTCCGCAGTTTGACCCTAATAAATGAAGACTAATACCAATAGATAAGGCGATTCCATGAGGCTCATATGACAGAATTAGCCAATTTCTTTTTTGAACTTGGAGAGAATTAATTTCTACATGTGTCCTGTTCTACTGACCCTCTAACTACCCCCCCGCCCATCCCGCACACACACATGCAGTGCGCACACACTCTCACGCTCTTCAAATCTATCTGGTAATTCAGTTCTGCCCGACACTCATCAGGCTATTCATTAAGGCCTGATTGAAGATGGATATTTCTGTTCCCTCATGACAGAATGGAGCTAGGGATCAAACAGGGGACATTACAGGATTTAGAGGAGCAAATGCAACCAACGGCAGCTCCATGTGTGTGTGTGTGTGTGTGTCCGCACACTTGGACATATGTGTGTGAATGCATGCTCATAAATGTTTGTACTAATATGTGTAAATGTATGCCTGGCCGTTTAAGAATCTCATTTAGTGCTGTGACTCCTATAGTTTAATCATTTAGATCATAAATTGAGAATTAATTCAAACAGAACGGAGCAACAAATGATCCACTTTTAGCACTCTACTTAAATTGTATTACACTTTTAATGGGGTTAATAATATACAGCATTAGCAACACAGGAGAACGACTCTACAAAGTGTTGTATTTAAAGGATTAATGTCCTCCCTTCGGAATAAAGTCAGGTCTTGGAGATACAGCTAAAACTAAACAAATGGCCCAGCTCTGGCTCCATGATGGGGCCTCCGTCGCAGCCACACTACAGTAAGAAGACAGCAATTGGGGCCAATATATCAGCCAGGAAGACAGGGAGCATTCATCTGCTCTGTAAGGAGAAGTGACTTTGAAGTTCTCCGCAGTGGGGTGAAAGAGCAGCCGTGGCCTCAACCTCTGTGTTTATGTAGCCGCACTAGCCCTGGGAGAGCTCTTAATGAATGATGTGGATAGATGGACAGCGCGGCTAAAAGCACACACACTCGCACGTCTGTGTGAGGGCCAAGACTCACACCAAGGATACAAGCATACTTTACACAGAGGTCGCGTATCTGTCGGCCTGCACATGTAAGCGTGTACTCCATGTCTGCATGTACGATCCATGTTAAGAGAAGGCGGGAGGTACTGCTGGATATCCTGAATGCACAAAATGCCTGTTTCACAATGAGCTGCACTAACCTGTCAGAAGCAGGCTATGCCAACATCCTCCAGCAATGTCTCTCACTGGCGAGCTTGGTAGTGTCACTTCCTCCGGTGACAGGATGTTTCCTTTTTTATTCCCGCATGCTCGTCCGCAGCCCCACTGAAACAACCTGCCGTCACCTGCATATCAACCATGAGCAGTTTTCATATTCAGCAAAAATGACTCTTGTTGTATCAACAGATATATCTTCAAATCAGACATCTACATTGTTTCAATGTCATTTGTAAAATCTCAGTTTAAAGGAAATGTTGTACACAAACGTAATGTGACGGGTGTATTATTATATCAAGTGAAAGAAGATGTTTTGGAGCCGTTGCAGTTCCTCTGCTCGTTGCAAACTGTGACACAGGCCTCTAACCCCTGCAGCTCATCTTGCAGCTCTCCCCAGCATGCCTCTAGGAGCATGTTGTCCTTGTTGTGCTGCTGCTGCATGGCGCCTCTGGTGATAAATTATGGATGCAACGCAAAAGCTGTAAAATTTGTTGTATCTTCCATTATCTTCATGTTAAAGGCCACAAAAGCTCTTCAGTGAAGTCAGCCATTAAGAAATGACAGGTATTGCTATCAGGCTTCTTTATAGCCTATTACCTGCAATGACAGCAGCTGCTGCTGCACCACTGTACGGCCTATCACATTATTTGCAGCTAAAGTCAGCTACTGTGTCATTTCGCCTCATTTTCTTGACAGTGCTATCATAAATCCATTGGGCTGCAGGGGAAACTGTCGACTACCTCGATTATCTTCATAGCCTGAATGAATTCTGAAATGTATGTAACAGGCAATGACTGTTATGGATCAGGAGCCAGGGCCATATTCTCGCTAACTCTCTGTCTCTCCCTCCTGTCTCTCTCTCAGGTGATGTGCAGAATGAGGGCTTGAGGGCTCCGATATTCGCATAAAACTGAGTAAAACAGTGACGTCAGCTCCATTTCACAAAGATACTGTCCAACTGATTTGTGCTGGTGCGTTTTACGGAATATAAAATCTAGCATAATAGGTGAAGGGTCAATGATAAGATCCATTTCTTGTATTTTGACGCATACTATCGAAAGAGAAGTAACTAGTTACACGGTATACTGTAGATAGCTACATACCATATTCGAAAAATCATAACATGAGGATGACTACAAATGGCTCAATTTTTAAAAGTCAAATATTCTAATCAAAATCTGTTTAATGGTAGCTTGTCGATTGAATGTTGAACGTCACAGCAGGCCTGCACGGTGCATTACTGTACCTGTCAGTGCGAGGCTGTGGTTTGCCCCACAGGTGACCTTCGACACATGGTCCACACACTCCACAAAGCGTGGGACGACCGCGTTTTCATTAGAGCCACTGCCAACTTGTCCATAATCATTGTGCCTGTAGGGAGAGGAATATAAACACATAATTAAAAACATAATTAATTACCTGCGGGCGTCATCCTCACACTGTTTTTATCACATTTTTTAACTATACACATCTTCACCACTGGCATTGAAATATTGCAAATTTTTCAATTCTATAGTGTAAAATAATTAATCAAATCAGTTAAACTATCGCAGTGCAGAGTCTCCACTGGGGACCGCGGAACATATGTGTTTCCTCCCATTTTCTACGAATCCTCTTTGTGACAATAACGAGACACAGCCCTATCAGAAGTGAAACACCTCACTAACTAATTAGACTCTCAGGCTGCAGTCTGACAAAATAAAAAAGAGGGGGGAAAAAAAAGAAAAAGAAAAAAGTGCTTGAAGGAAGACTTGCTCTCCCGCAATTTGCATCTGCCACTTTTTACTGCATCTGTTCCAAGTGCCATTCAACGTTTTCTTCCTCCTTTTGTTGGGAAGTGTTGAGCCCCAACTATTTAAGCTCACCTCCTACCTACCCAGAGCTTTGTTCCTGCTCCTCTGCAGACCAGTAATGAGCCAACCGCCACAAAACCGCTTGGAAATTAATGACTCATTACGGACGGGGCCTAGACCACTCCACAGCCTCTCCTCCACCCCCGCTCCACCTTACATGCCCGCATGTAATCCTCTCTCTCTCTCTCTCTTACTCTCATCCCTTCAGCCCATACAGAAAGACCCCAACACCTCCCTATCAATTAGAGCCTATTACAGGGCTCCCATGCTAGCAGGGCAAAGAAAGAAGGCCTTCACAGCTCAAGAGTGTGTGCAGGAGAGATTGGGAGGGTTGAATGAGGAGCCTTAAGGTGCTCCTTTCACACCCTTGCCCTTATCCATTATGCCAGTCTGTAGAGCCCCCTAGGAGAAACGTGCAGCCCCGAAAAGACTTGGGGATGAAAATAAGTCAAGGGAGGGATTCTTGGTCACACCTTTTTTTTTTTTTTGCTTTTCCTACGAAACCAGCGTCAAATTATATCATAACGCGTCCTTAAGCAACATGGTCACCGTGCTATTTCCTTTAAATGAGGCGTTGGGAGAAAAAGATGGCGAGATCTGAACGGTAGCTGCAATCGTACCATCTGTGTCTGGATTCATGACCGACAGGCCGAGACAGATATTAACAAGATAAAGCAAATGGTGGACAAGCACCTACACATGAAAATTCATACGGTTATTGATTTCTTTCAGTTTCCTTCCCTTTTACCCTCGACTTGCCCCAGGCCCCTTCGTATTCATGGGACTGTTGGTCTTTGTTCAGAGCACAAAATACTGTTTTACATCGCCAGCATTTTAGAATATCTTCTTTTTTTTTTCCTTGATAGGATATGTATCAGCTTTTCATTCAAGCATGCTATGCTCATTGGCTTTTGAAGCTATGGTGCATTTCAAGGCAATCCCTCTGAGAGTGAATGGGTGAGATCACATGGGTTTGAGGTGGTTTAAAATGGCAAATCCTGCTGAAAGTGTCATTTCCAGTCGGAGACATCAATTTGGTGTGTGAACCGGGGCCCCGGGAGAGCCCGATAGCCTGAGAGATTCCTGACGAGAGCAAAGGGCCTGGGGATCAGCTCTTTCTCACCTGGATAAGACAGGAATTTTACAAAGTGCTTCGAATACACGGAGCAAAGTGAGAATGGAGACAGAAGAAACAAGATAGACAACTTAGCAAAAAGTGCACCGAGAATTTAATAGGAGACGACAACTCCAATATCACTTTCACAGCATATAATTAGCCTGCATTGTTCTATAGCTGTCACAAAAACAATTTAACGTTATTTAAGCCAAAAAGAAAAATTCCAGATGAAGATTCCTAAATGCACCACGAAAGCAAATTAGAAGCGAAGCGACAGCGTGTCCTTTTTGACTTTGATACTATTGTATACAGTAGTTGTTTGCATTAAAAACACAGGGAACAGGAGTTGATCAATGACCACCATCTGGGGAGGATTGTCAGAGCTCATAAGTATGGTTAATAGGGAGATATTAAAACACTGACATGCACAAATTAAAAATCTAAATTATTGGCAGCCCTTTTTCTGGCCAAACATTTTGGTAACTGTAAAACAGTGCACATAGGCAGTGGTATTAACTCTAATATAAAGCCTCAATTAGCTAAAGTGAGAGTAAAATGGCTGGTAATTATTGTGCCAGCTCATTAGACTTGTTTTGACACTAAAACCACTTAAATAACTACGCAGACATATACACAAGCACAGATGCAAACACACATGTGCAGATGTTAAGAGTTTATTTCTATCATAATGAGGCAGACACCGTACAGGTTGGGTTTTACTTGTTTAGATGAAAAAACTAAACACTTCAAGCTAGATTTAATAGGGTCTCACCATTACACGGGCAATTTATAAATCTGTCTATAGATGATACATTAAATGAACTGAAACCCTGAACAAAAACTAAAAAAAGTACTGTATGTAGCTAGTTAAAGGCGCATGTTATGTATGTTTTAACTGCTCTATTTCCTTCCAAGGGCAGCAACTTAGCACAAAGAGTTTATGAAGTTTTGAGTGTCAAGAAGGTCTCTGTATAAAAACCGATGATACCGAAGATAATTACAAAGTCATTCAAGTTTAGGTGATATATAACCTGAGTAGAGCAAACAGAACAGCGTGCTGACTATTGATTTCCAGAGAATATTATCTATGAAATGGTAAAGAGTACAAAAGCGAGGCGATCGTCTGCTTCACCTGCAATACATCTCGGTTAATAGTGATACAGACTCCTGAGAAATAAAATCCTTGGGGTCGGCCATGAAAGTTTAAGATTCAATGCGGTAAAATACAATGTGCCGTAAAATATTAATGTGTGTGGTAAAATTATGCTGGTGGTAATATTTTAGATTGCTGCTGTCTGTAAAAGAGGCATATCTGTATTTATTTACAAGCAGGGATAGTGGATGGGGGGGCTTTGTTTGAAGCCTCGTTTATGAATATCGACTCAGGCTCCTAGGTAAGTGGCTATAAATCTGCGAGAGGATCTTTGTAAAGTTCCCTTGGAGGACATAACTTCAGGTCTAACCGACTCCTTCCTTCACTTGACTTTTAAACATTTAGATGTTGCCTGGCCAGCTGCATTTAGAGCAGCTTCTAAATTATGAAGGGTTCCATTCGGAGAGTCCAAGTGTTAACCGAAAGTTGATAAATTGTGGCAATAGATTTCCTAAGGACAGAAACAGAGGTGTTTTTGGCCCTTGATCTGGAGTGTTTATGAGTTCGGGGAATACTGAAAGGGATTTCTGCACAACCTGCTATGTTCCAGATGTTGACTTGGACGTACTTGGCGGAAGATGCCCCTAAACCCCAGAGATCCGCACTATACACCCCCATTCTGTTAAATATGCTTATAGCAGATTCTTCGCTACACAATTCATTATTTGCTTCCAAATATGCACATGGCATTTAACTTTTCGGCCCGCTCTTTCCATGCTAGTCTCTTCGGGTGAGATGATGAAAAGTGTGAACTACTTAAAGCCGAGAGCATGACCTGCACTAATGAGAGGAGCATTACTTGTTGTATGATCAAAACGATCATGTATCACACGGCTCGGATCACCTTCGGCTATCAAGACCAGCTGGAAGAGTTCAATAGGTCCGTATTGGATGAACCCTTCGAGGATGACTCATTCACACCTTCTTTTTCTTCTTCTTCTTCTTCTTTTTCGTCTTCTTCTTCTGCGCCATGACATGTTTATCTATTTATTTTAGTTCAAGGCTCTGAGGTTCAGATCACAGGGGTGATTGCATTAGTAATGGTGCCGCAGTCGGCTGACCGTGAGATGATGGACACAGAGGTCTGTATCCTCCGGCTACGATGATCACATAGGAGCCAGGATTAAGAGAACTGATTTCTTTCCTGGTTGAGTTCAAAGGGCTCAATCAGAGGTTTTTTTTTTTAATTTATTTTTTTTTTTTACAGCTGAACTCTTGCCCCCTGCTTTAAATGCATAATTAACTGACAAGCGGTGATAAGGTTGAGCCCTGTGAAAATACTGTTTTAGCTTTTTTTTCTTGCCCGGTGATGAACGCAGCAACAGTTGATGTCACCACGCACTAATAAATGGCTGGAAAGCTGCATTGATCCGACCATCTAATTCCAAGAAAATAGCTTCCTCCTGAGCTAAATTGGAGAAAATTGACAACCCCTCCCTATTAAAGCCCCCATGTCTCTCTTTCACTCTCCTTTCTTTCTTTCTTCCTTTCTTTTTTCATTTCTTCCCATTTCCATTTCCTCCTCCCAAGTGCGCCTCCTGCTTTTCTCGGGGCTAATCCCCGCAGCCTCTTCGTTTATGTAGACCTCAGCTATCTCTCTCTCGCCATTCTGTCCCTGACGCCAGCTGACACTAGGTATCAGTTCACACCCCGAACACACAGAGAGAGGTGCTAAACAAGGACTTCAGGACATGTCACAGCACACTTAAGGGGCTTCACAGTAATACAGAAGGAGTTCAGACACTGCAGTGTGAGCAGAGCATGTTCATTCAGTAACATACACACAGCATAGTGTGCAAAATCTGCTCTGTTTAGTCTAGGCTCAGAAAAATATCACCGAAATATTAAACAGAAAGTAATAAACAATCAATCATAGTGCAAAAAGATGGAAATAACAACTATGTGTTTTACTAAAATGAGCTTTATATTTAACGGCATCATGTTTGGGTTTTGCATTTCAAATGTAAATGTAAAGCTCACAATCACAGTGTTTTCCCTGCTGCTAAAGAAGTAAATTCTTCCCCCTTCTGAGATTTTAAACCTCTTTTTTTTTTCCGAGACACCATGTGTGTTTGCAGTTATGGCGGCTACAGTGTGCTTCTGAGATCTAATGCAATTAGGGAATGTTCAGTGCTTAATCAGTCTTGATTACCTGTTGAACATTGCAAATAGGCAGCCCCCTGGCTCTTGAAGACATGAAGGTTGAGTTGCACTAATTAAAAGTAATGCGGCAATGAGAGTTAAAGAAGCTAAACAAAACACATAGAAAAAAAAAAATAAAAACGTTAAATTCTGTTCTCACAACCTGATGATCCCACTCACTCACTATTTCACTATTTCTAATGAACATTTTCATTATTAAAGAAAATTAGTGATGACGTGCAATAAGAAGCATCTGCACAGTTTCTGTCTTTGAGATCCAAACCGCAGAAGAACATGAGATGTTTCAGCTCATAGGAATTCTTACATACACTCTGAGCTGAACCCACTTAAACATACTGTAGTGGCTCTCTAGACATAAGGACCCATATAAATCCAAGTCTATGACGACATGTGCTAATGAAAAACACAGTTTTTCTGGGTGAATTCCATCTCCAACGTTGTAAAGATTGCCCCGTCTATAACTGCTTGAAAGTGGTCCATTTCCCCAAAAGTTAGTGCAATCATTTCCCTCCTCTCACTTCCTGTTTTGTGCCTGAAAATTGTGCCGAGCCCACACCACTTTAAGCCAGTATTTACAGTTACGATCAGGCTGTTGTTTTCCAAGGAGCAGAGCTGTGCTTTGCCTTTTTTTTTTTCTTTTTTTTTTTTTTTAAATTCATTTAGCTGTAAGGCAGAGTGTGATAAGACAGAACGAAGACTTCCCTCATAACGAGGCACATGCCAAGTCTGACATAATCCAATCTGGTCCATTTTCATCAGCTTTTGTCTTGTGTTTTTTGCTTCTCTTTTGGACTTTCCTTTGGTTCCAACGATGGCTCAAAAACCTGAAATGACACAATTCGGTCGCACTTGTATGGCGTTGAGGCTGCAATCCAAACGGCTTTTCTGCGGAGAAATCCTTGAAGACCCACACACATTTAAATCTGGCCCTGGGGGCAACAGGCTCTAAACCACTGAGATAAAAAAACCATCCAGGCCAAAAGCAGAAATATATATTTTAAGGGAGGGCTTACCATGGCAACAAAAAGGCATGTCAAACTTGTGGAAAGGAGGCATTCTGACTGAGGAGTAAACACAGACCAGTGTGCCCGTAGGAAAGCCTAGGAAAAGCTCTCCGCATATTAAAGGGCCCAGCCTCACACATGTATACAGCAGAAAGAGAGACAATGGCGGTAATAACAGGCGAGGCGTCAGGGTGCGGAAAAGACGGTTAAACGGTCATTTGTGAGAAGAAACGTAACTGGGGCCTAATAGAGGCTGTGCCATAAGCAGGGACTTGCAGAAAGAGACAAACAAGATCTCCATATGTGTGTTATTAGGTCTCGATGAGAAACATTTTCTTCAGTCCGCTGGTCTGCGGTGAGACAAAACATTAACCATTTACAAAGGAAGCTTGTTTGCAATATCAACACCTGGATCAAGGTAGACTCAAGATGTTTCTGTGTGATGTCAGGTAACAGACGCAGTGTGATGCCAAAATATTTCGCTAAAAATGAGCAAAATGCTCAAGCAAGTAAGAGGTGGTGAGAGGAACTCTGAGGAATAAAATGGAGGCAAAATTGACCACAAACAGGCACAACAGAACAATAAAACAAAAGTGGTGGATATTCTATGAGGCTGCCCACATGTGTCTTCACTAGACACTCCTGCTTCAAATTAAAGACAGCGAGGAGGAATACGGCGCCCTGCTGCTCCATGCCATGCGATGCCACCTTCGCGGCGATGCCGTCAATACGCCGCGTGGATATTTTTAATCCTAAATAACATCCGACGACAGCAAAACAAATTCAACAGAGAGGGTGAAGGAGGGAGGGAAAAAGAAAGAAAAGAAAAGAGTGGGATTCTCACAAATAAAAACCTTTCTATATTCTCTTTTTCTATTCACACTCATGCCATGGATGCTTACATTTCCAGTGTAAACACAATCAGTGCTGTGAAAGAATGATGAAAAGCTGTTACTTTTATTATAGGAGAAAATAACAAGCTCTCGTGAAGGGATTGATTGTTTTTAAATCGTAGATCTTTGTAAGAGGAGTGTAAAGTAGAGCTAAGTCTCCATTATAGGACGCTGCCGCTACATTGCTTTTGATTTTCTGTCAACATCCCTCTTACCAACCAGGCACTGTATTTACTAAATGCATCGGGGCCAAGAAATGGATTGAATATATTGTTCGTCTTCAGCAATCCAAACTGTGTCAACCAGTTGAAGGTACTGCAGGTCTTTTATTCCGCGTGTCTCACTCTGCCAATGTTTGTAGATATTGTAGGACTCTTCTGAATACTTGACTGCACAATATGGGAGTAGTTACTGTGACAAAACTGAGCATAAATTAACCGTGAACCATGCAAGGAGGCAACTCACTCCTGCAAAGCTGTTTTTCTCTGACGTGAGGATTATATGCAGGAAAAAAAAAAAAAGAAAGAGTCCCGAACTAAGTGAGAACTGCTCCCCAAACACGTCCCTTCTTAAATCAAAGCCTATTTAAAAAAACACTCTTTTGTTGTTTATATTTCTAAGTCATGTTTTAATGGTTTTACCACCAAAAAGTGAGTCATGATCCCTATGATTATTGAATTGTTTTTTAACAAATTCAGGGTAGAAATTACAACTTGCAAAGGTAGACAGGCGCGGCGGTTCGTAGTGTTTAAAAATTTAAGGTGCTATTATATGCTAATGCCTTGTTCTTGATATTGCAGGGTGTATTAGCAAAAATAATAATTATCTATTCAAAACACAAGGCTAAAAATTTTAAATCCTACAACAATGGAGTCTTTTTTTATAAAGTAGTGAGGATAAAAACAGGCACTTCAGCAGGGTTAACACAGACCATTTACCTCCTCAGCTTGAACCACACACACACGCACACAGGCAGCACAAAAACTCAACTGGATGCAAGCACACACACACACACACACACCCATACACCCACAGCCACGTAAACACACACATCTGACATCCTTCTCCAGTGCAGGATATATATTTGGTCACTAAGTTACCCTGCCCTGCTGTCTGTTATAAGTCAGTCATCTGCACCCTTCCCCTCTTCCTCAGAGTCACGGCCCCTCTGTCCCCTCTAAGTACCCCAATAAATTCAAATGTAATGCTCCTAAATGAGATCACTTACATGTGCCATTTCTCTTCAACCATATTTATCATTTAACACTTTGGCCTTCATTAACAAATGGCAGTCAAGGAGGTGGTGGTGGTGGGTGATTCCTCATCCTGCCACAGGAGAGAGAGGGAGAGAGAGGGGGAGAGAGAGAGAGAGAGAGAGAGAGAGAGAGAGGGCAGGGAGGCTAACACTTCTCTTTGTGACGTTAGCCTTCGTACAAAGTCGCTAAGGTTTTCATGAGGTCAACTAAATTACTGGCCCACAGTTCAGGGGAAGATACTGCAAGCAACGGCAACAAAGGCGAAGCCGCACCAGAACCTCTTTATGTGTCATTTAATATCCTGACATTCAAATAATTGTGTTTGCACAATTTAAATACAATATGTAAACACTGTTGTCGCCGCCCAGGAAGCCGAGCGTACGAAGATGACTCATCTCTGATCACCAAAACGGTTCAGAATCATATTTTCTACCTGAAGCAACACAGAGTGACACATTCACATACACACACACCTACACAGACACACATAACCCCTCCTTCACAATGCTATCAAACGTTAAATGTAAAAATCCAGAGGCCCCCCCACCGTCCAATGAGCATTAGCCAACTTGTTTGGCATTTACATCGATGGATTTAATTGGCTGTCGGCTCCAGCGGTGTGTGAGGCAGTTGGTGCATTTGCATTGAACTGCTCCTGTATTAACACATACTGTTCATCTTTTAAGGCAAAGCCTACCTATTCTTAAATTTATGGCCCAGTTTGTTTTTTTCTTCCTTTCTTTGGCGCTCTCTTCTCATCTGCATTGGCAAGGAAAATGTTCAGTTTAGCTATTAATTATCACAACAATGGAAAGATGCACAAAGCAAGGGTAACCCCTTTTTTATTTCCTTTAATAAACATTTTAAAACAGCTTCATTATAATAATGTATTTTGATTAACGATGTTTACCACAGTGCTGGTAGTGAAAATTGCTTTCCCATAAATTAAACCAATAAAAGTTTGTTGATGAATTATTGCTTAAATGTAAAATGTTAAAGTCTAATTCATTCACAGCAGCTCCACTCTGTACTGTACCTACAAAATCTACATATTCATATAATGATAAACATAATTAATTAACATGATTGGCTAGCTACTATACTGATAATATTTTTTATTTTTCTTTCATTTTCAAATATTCATTGTTTGAATTGTAAACAAATACAAATACAGAGATTTGGTGTTTCTGTAAATCTGCTATATTGATTTTATAAAATGTTGGAGAAAGTTTTAACAACATACATTATGTTTATACACATCACATGTTTTCAAGACCAGTTCAATACAATAACTTTAAATATTACAAAAAGATAAACCAAGTATCTTTATCTGTTAATTCACTGTGTATTTGCATGTATGTTATATTATTAATTTATGACTATTTAAACTTAACTGAAATGACCTTGTGGTTTTATTATGTGGTTTATGTGGTTTCTTTCTATTTTAGAGCCTTTAGCTATATTATCTAATCTTATAATAACCTTTATTTGCATTTTACATGTAAATCAATTTAGATCAGATTTGCATATTAAGGTTTAGCATTTACTGTAATAGAGTAATTTAAACCAAGTAATTTGTAATGTATCTTCATCAAAGTCAGAATGCAAAAGCACAAAGTACATTAGTACATAATCTTGTAATAAAAACAGAAGGCTTGTTGAGAATTTAGATATTTGGATATTTGCTGAAAAAATAAAACTTTTCATAGCAATGAAATTCACAGAAAACTGAACTCACACAACTTGAAAGGACATGTTGACATATTAACATGAGCACGTCAGGTAAAATCAAAAAGACAATGCCGTTTAAGTTTTTTTGTTTAATGTGAATTGCATTAAAAGAACATAAACACATTTCATCAGAGCCACTTTCAGTTCTTCTCTGATAACTGCTTGTTAATGCTAATTTCAAATAATGCTGTGCGAGTCTCTTGTATTTAACAGAGCAAAAGGCTGTGTACCCTCCAGGTAAATTTACCATCTCTCTCAAAAATTATAAAAAGCAAGAAATAAAGGGAAAGCTTTGTGGGGCAAGCCTAACATTTTAACATCTCTGCTTTTCATCTAAATCACTGACAACAAAATAGCCTCTAGCATGATTCTCTCTCTTTCTGTCTCTCTCTCTCCCTCAAAGTTAACTATGACATCTGGCATGGGCTCTGAACACCATGACAACAGACACCACGATTACAGACACCACGGCAGCATACAACTGTAGTGCAAGAGAGGAGACATTGAGGAAAAGAGGGGGAGACACACAGCTTGTTAATGGGGAAGAATGCAATGTAAAGAGATCAGTAATTACCATTATTTAAACAACTCCCAATAACAAGTGGATTATGTAGAGCCTAGCTATTGTGCAGACGAGCGTCACTCTAATGTTTCTGATGCAAATCCTTTTTATTTTTTATTTTTTTAACTCCAAGTTTCAATATGTAGCATTGTGTTGACAGGGAGCATATGCTACTAATGGGAAATGTACAGTAAAATACATAATTTGTGCTAAGCTAATAACTGAGAACACACACAGTGAAATTTTTTATGCATTATTCATTTAAGCATAAAGGATCCAGAAGAGATGGTACATGAGCCCCTCTGCGTGCCCTGGGGCTATTGTCATGGTGGGCATAATGGGAGGGGATTGTAGTGCAAATGTTGTCATCTGTACGTCCTAATGCAGCAATTTAGGATGGAACTCTATGTGAATCATGAGGAGAGGTCTGAAATGATGTTCATGAGAGGACAGAAGGAGGGAGATGACAGAGTGACAGAAAAAAGAGAGAGAGGGAGAGAGGGAGAGAGAGAGTCTTGTCTTTGGTGAAGTGAGGAACAGTGTGGCAGGTAATACTCTGGACACTGCCACTCACTTTCCCAATCAGGCAGAAATTATAATTTTAATAGACATTCAATTAGATTCATTATTTCACATTTCTTCCTTGTGTCGGTCAAGACCCCTCTCCATTCAGATTTATCTCTGAAACACATTTTTGTTCAGGCAAAAACGATGGATTGACAATGCAAGGGAAGAGTGAAGTCAATTTTGGTTGATGTCACTGACGGCTTAGCATGTAATTACTGTCACACATGCACAATAGCAGTACTTAGAGAAGTGCAAGGACAATCAATTTAGTTTTCAGGACTGCAACTTAAGTATAAGTACACAACTTTGTTTGAGAGAGTAAGAGTGGAGGTTGTTTAAATGTGAAATTATAAGAATATATGTGGTGTTTTGGAAGTTTCTTCCCTTTTTCCTCCTTAAGCTCTAGAATGGATTGTCCAGCAGCACCCTCTTGTGGAGCCCAAGTAAAATGCAGCCTGTGTGCAGCACTGCAGCCTCTCTCTGCTCATCTCTCGTCTCTGCATCCTGCTGCAGCACTCCCTCCTATAGCTGGACCTATCCTCCAGCCTCTTCCTGTCGGAGACGCCCAGCCACTTCCTCTTTCTCTCACAATGCGCCTCCGCCTGTATTCCTCGCTTGGGCCTGGCACTATCTCAATGACCTTTTAGTCAAATATTTAGATGGTCGATTTCAACCCCTTTAAGGAACTGCCTCACAACCTCTCGCCATAAAGAAATCGATGGGATGAGTTCAAATGCCAGTGAAAATGTTCAAACATAAACAGGTTCATTGGGAGGCTATGGGGAGGAGTGTTGGCAGGGGTAGGAGTGTTGGTGGTAGAACGAAGCGTGTGAGTGTGCATGTGTGTCTCCGTTGAAGGGGCAAAAGGGGGGTCTGATGCAAATGTATGCACAGCCATAGAGCAGCTAATCATATGCATATGGGTAGAGAGGGATTACACAGAGGGATGAGCAGAGATACTGAGAAGGTTTAAAAAGAGGGTGAACGCTCAGGACACAATGAGGCAAGGCGGGGCATTTGTGTTTATTAACGGAGGAGAGGAAAAGATGAGGAGAGGAGAGGAGAGTGTTTGGTCCATCATGGCGAAAATGGGCTTCGCCTCTTGTGCTAAACAGAGTGACCTCTAGTCGGGGCCTTGGGGGAAGAGGGGGTAGAGTAGTTATAGCAGCCGACTCGAACTGTTCCCTTCAGGGAGCGACACTGCACCAAATAGCATGGACAAATCAGGGCATTAATATCCTCACACTAACCCTCTGACAATACCCCATTATGTATGTACGCCTCTGTGCATTACACACCTTGAACTAGAAACAATCGCGCCCTTTTTCTTCCTTTCCCCCTTAGCACTTGAACCACAGCCAAGAAATGCGGCGAGCACATTTTATTATATATTTTTTATTTCATAGGCAAACAAGGGGTGTGTGGTAGCACACACACACACACACACACACACACACACAAACAAACACATATATACACACAAGCACACAAAAAAAACTGAACACTTTCAGTGTTCTTTACATAATCAGTGACACCTACCTTTGCTGCAAATGACTGTTTGCCTTTTATTCTGCTCTGTGTTTTCTCTCTATCTCTTCCTTCCAGCCATGTGTATCATCTATAATTACAATTCACACTGATTCCACCCCGCCATGCTAAAACCCAGCCTACAGTATAAAATAAGAAAGCAGCTTGTAAGGTGCAAAGGGGAAACATGACAACCAAGACACAAGGGAGGGGGGTAAAGAGAGAAAAAAAAAATCTAAACACAAGCTCTGGCTGTGGGGCAACAGCATCGGCACAGTATTATGATGTTTCTAAATGGGGAGCGCGTCTCGTGACACGGGTCCCTGTCTAGATATCGACTGCTCCTGTGGCTCCAACACTAACAGCAGTGGAGAGCCATTGAACTTTAAAGCAAATAGTCCTTCTCCCCCGCTCAGCGTCCTCTCACAGTCGATCAATACAGGTCGGCCCAGCGCGGCTAACACCTCTATCTGGAATAATGGCCTTCCTCCTATAGTTACTGACCAGGAAAATATATGGACAGGCTGGAGCAGGTTGGGAAAAGGGTTTAAAACATAGAGAAATATGTACAGAGGATACAGTTCAAGCATACATATTACGTAAAATAATAGTGCAATAATTATTTTTAAACAACATAAACCCAGTAATACCTGCAAACTATGATGGAGAGGACAAGTAACTTATTAGGCTGCTAATGCAATTACTTTAACAGTTAGGTTTAAATTAAGCAATTTATCTATAAATGTCAAAATATTAAATTCAAATAGCTATATTTTCCTAATACAAGGACTCACTGCCAGCACTACAAAAGTTATGATATTTTACGAGAGGCTCGGATCGCAGTAAAACCACTGGTGCTTGGACACTCCCTCCTTATTGTCCTTTAACAGTCCTCCATTTACTTGCGTGTTTAATAGGTGGAGGTGGGCCGGGTATCTGTTTGATCCACATTAGCTTTTGTATGAGCCACTGTGACCCTAATGTTCCCCACTCCATTACTCTGTGGCATGGATAGAAGTGGAGATGATGGCCCTGAGAAGAGAGGAAGGCCGCAGGGTTCAGCATGGCTGGGCAGAGATCAAGTGTGAACGGGGGAGAAACGCCCATCGCCCATTCTGGATCGCCATGGAACCTCTCGGGACCCCCAAAGGGATACACCCTGTATTCATCTCGGCCCTGTCTAACACATGAAATGACCTACCCTCATCGTGTACAACACATATTATCATAATAGAGCTATCGTTAGCATGTATGTCCAATTTAAAATGTTCTCTTTGCAACCGCTGTAAAATCCAAACTGTCAGCAGATCAGTACTTTGGATCCTGCAGTCGGTCACAGAAAGTAAAACAGGAATCTCAAGATGGAAATACTATTTGGCTTTTTTATGATGAGAAAACACTGAACAGGGATATTTTTAACCGAACTGCTGTGGGCTGACTGTGCAAAGGTTCCTGTATCTTTGTCTTTCTGTTTAAGAGTATTACTGTAAAACAGGCAACTGGATAATAGCAGGGTTCAAAGCAATATGCAAGAAGAATGCAGTTTTTCCAGCTGCAATCATCTGATCCCTTCCATGCCTGAATCAGCTTCAGCTGTAAGCCAGATTGCTGGGGAGGAACACAAAAGGGGAAAGCAAGTGAAAGAGGTAGAGAAAAGGGAGAATGTGAGAGTGAAGACAGAGACAGGAAAGAGAGAAATTCAAGTGTTTAAAGATGGCTGATGTCAGGAGTCAGAGGAAGACAGTTCTTGGCATGGGGAGTCGGGGAGTGTAGCGAATCATATGGCCGAGGCAGAGGCCAGTCTGAACATGGAATGTGACAGAAGCCTCAAATATGGCGGCATTGGAGCTCAAAAACCTCTTGGCTCGTGGATTTCTGCAGCAGCAAGCTACTGTGTAGGGAAGTGCTGACTGCTGACTGCAGGAATTTCACTTCTCGCTGAGGATCAGAAGGAGATCCATCGTGACAAAAAGTCCCTCATTAAAGGCTCAGGCAGACTGTGACCAAGATTACAGCAAACTTGTTTGTTAGCAAGTGTATGCATCCATCTCGGCATGCAAAATAATTTCCGAACTCTGCAAACTCTGCATCCCATTGCATTGTGTTCAATATTGTACAACACGGTCAGAAATTCCAGAAAGTCTGCACAGGAAAATGCACAAGACTCACATACCCTCAGAGTATAAAAAGTGTCACCCACAAAAATAAGGAGCAAATTTGAATTTCAAAAAGGAGAGCGCCAAATGTTCGGCCTTTCCAGTTCTTGATTGTGTCTTAACTGCTCGAGTCTATTTTAATGGTTAAAGGTGGGCTGGTCCTGTAAGTGAACTCTATTAGCCTAGTATTAGCCATAGTGACTCTAATGGTCCCCACTTCATTACTCTGTTGCTGAGATAGACAAGGTGACGGCATAGAGAGGAGATGAAGGCCGGAGGGTTCAGCATGGCTGGGCTGAGCTCAAGTGTGAACAGAGGAAACGCCCATTTGCCCATTCTCAGTCCCAAACTCCATCTGAGACCCCGGGTCTGGGTACCAGCCTGCATTCAACGCGCCCTGTCCGACACGGATCTCTCGCACAAAAGGATCAGCAGTTATGAATAACTCTTTTGGCTAGTAACCACTCCCCTCTCACGCATCAGGAAACTTAAGGAGCAAATGAATCGCTCACGCCAACAGAAAAAGTCAAAGCTACAACGGACAGTGATCCTGTGTTATATTATTCTTCTAAATAAAATTAACATGATTCATTCACAGAGAAACATTTCAAAGTGTGTCTAACTAAATGATCCAACGTTTGCTTGATATGGTTTTGTTACTGACCACTCCCCTCCTGTTTTTCTAGTAATTCCCAAAGTTATTAGGTACAATTGCATTAATTGCTCCGAGGAGTGGCCGCAGGGCATCTGCAACAGGATGCCTTTGACAGCAGTGAACTATGCATGTGTGGAGAAGTCAGAAACAAGTGGCACTGTACTATGGTTGAACCCAGGAACTCCTCTTACACATGTTTCACCTTTCGTCCCATGACCCCATTATTTCTCCTTCCATAGAAACATCACCAAACAGAACATGTTTGATTGCCCTGGCCCTCCGATCTCTCTCCCTCTCATAATGTTATCTTAAGAAATGTGGAAACGATTGAACCTCCATTTGATTTTGGCGGTCGAAATGACTACCACATTGGCGTCCTCCGTGAATGTGAGTGTGTGACTGTGTGTGTGTCTGAGGAGTTCCCCCCAGAGATTCCCCCCGTGAGATTCCAAGGGTTGTGTGATCCAGTTCCTCTCATCATGGCAAATTGACCATGTGCACTTGATGGCCAGCTGAGTAATCTCCCGACACGTCGGATTTAACACACCACTCCGCAATCACAGAAAGAAAAATAACTTTGGGGAAGAAAAGTCATAAATAACCTGGCAGAGAGGGAGCTTCACTCTCTGCTTGCCCTCTGAACCTGGTTGAGAAAACAGTCAATAAAAGAGGAGCCACATGATTTTCACTGGAGTTATGTGGATGCAATCATTAGGAGGGCCATTATGTGCCCCGGAGTGTAATACTAACCTCGAATGCGGAAAAAAATGGTAAAGAGAAGAAACTAGTCATTTTTGGGTAATAGGGGCTACAGGGAATATTTAAGGTCTGAGGAGGAGGTTTGTTATTGATAAATAATCTAACAAAAGATCAAATCAACAACAGTATATAATTGATGTTAATTCATGACATTTCAAACAAATTACTGAAACAAGCAAAAACAGCATTGCTGAAAGGTTCAATTAGAGAAGTAAAAACAAGCACATACTGTAGAGCAAAATGCTTCCTCTGAGTGGAAAAAAAACACGCATCGGGTGAGTCCTGTAGCCGCAGCACTTAGTCTGAAAATCAGGAAATCTGTTGGCATTGTTGCACTTCCAGTTCTCTTGTCTGAAAGGCAACGGGTATTTTTAAATGTTTTTTTTTTTTGGTTAAATGACTGAAATTAAGTCTGTGGTCAACAATCTTAAGACATTTTAACTTTTTTTTGTACAACATTAAATTCAGGGGATGCTAATGTCTCAGCTAGCATAAAAAAAAATACATTTCCATACTTTTCGGACTATAAGCCGCACCTGAATATAAGCCGCACCCACTAAATTTAACAACTAAAACCACTAAAGCT
>JAQNCA010000027.1:18708220-18724957 GCA_029783725.1 Acanthurus tractus | reverse complement strand
CCATCCATCCATCCATCCATCCATCCATCCATCCATCCATCCATCCATCCATCCATCCATCCATCCATCCATCCACCTACTGACCCTTTTATCTAACAGCTTACCCTTTCTGAGTTTCTTCTGTCCTACCCTTTATCCACAATGCCTCTGTTGATACTTCCAATCCTTGCCTCACTGTAGTCGACAGGCTTGGATAAGGTGACAGACTAAACAGGCCTGGTCTTGTCTTTTCCACACAGAGAAACACAGGGAGACATCAACTCACTGATACAGCAGCTGGAGGTAAAACATCACACAATCACCAGGGTCTTGGCCGTGACTCACCCAAATCCCACATATGAGGTCTGGGTAAAGGGGTCACCTGACTGGAGCGTGGCACAGTCTTCCTCCCTAGTCACCACTGGTTCTGGTCCAACAAATTACTACACTTTTGTGGAAGAGTTTGTCCCACCTGCATCAGTGTGCCCACAGTATAGAGCAGCTGGGGCCATTAATGATGCTCTAATAAAGGCTGTTCCATCACTATTGTTCAGTCACATTTGGAAAAGGCAGCTTCCTTCAGGAAAATGCAGTTTATTTTGGCTACAGTCGTCCCTGCTGTCTGTAAAAATACACTAAAAAGTGTTTAAAAGTAATGAGGTATAACATGACACGTATTTTTTGGTCCGTTTTGTGTGTTTGTGAAAGAAACCATGTCCTAAAAAGCTGGATGATATATGAGTTTGGTATAATCTGCCAGCAATAACTTTTCTGTCATTCATTTCTCTTGGAAAATTTGCTTTCCTGCCTTTTTCTCTGTCCAGAACAAAAAAAAAAAAAACAGTTGGGCGAAGGTCATCTGAAATAAAAATCCTCTCCACACAACCACCTCAGCATGCCAGTTAGCTTCTATTAAACCTGCTTAACTAGCACCTCACCAAGCATGGCCCACGACAACATGGCTGGCTTGAGGCAGTGTTTCGGGCAGAGGGAGGGGATGAAGGGAGCGAGTGCTCAGGGTCTGTGCTTCACATCTGTTCCTGTATTAAAGGCATATGGGCCGGTCCGGGCCAACCGCTCATGAGCGTGCACGGACCCCGTCCTGAGCCCAATCAGTGTTGATGGGGGTGATGTAATGGACCTTCTCTGGCCTCCCTTGTCCTCTCAAGCACAGTGCAACCACACAATACTGTATAGTAGGCCTGACAGGATGCCAGGTCGCTGTCAACACCTGCCCCTCAAACACTGGTGGGATGAAGGGATGCATGCAGGGGGAGTGAAGGGCTGGAAAGGGGGGATGGACTGATGTTATAAAAAAAGAGAGAGGTGAGAGAGAGGCAAGGTGGCCTGTAGGAGGATTAAGAGTCACAGAGGGTTAAAGAAAATAAAGGGAGAAATGGAGCAGAAAGCAAAAGATGAAGGGTCAAAAAAATAAATGATTGGTTTAGATATCCCTGCACCACTAATCATTTGAAGCAGAAAACATACACCAACTTGTTTGTCTTGATCACAAATAAACCATTTAAACAAACTGAATGCAGCTGTTTTTAATACTTGATATACTGCTCTGTATTCATGCTGTTTTCTTAACAGAAAATACATAAATATATAGATATGTTCTTTTTTTTATTTAAATAAGCATTTTCACAGAGAAATTCATTACCTGTTACACCAGGTCCTATGTACCTTGTGTTTGACTTACATGCATGTGCAGCTGTATGTACCGTAATCAGAAAGAGGCCTGCTGCTCTGAGCATCAGGAGGCTGTGGAACATGTCCCTTCCACTTTCACAGTATCAAAGACACAGCCATGCCTGGACCTGCACAATTGTGTTTTCATTTGCCCCCACAAACGACCATTCATCTCGGCAGTGTAATGGAGGAGAAGTTAAGGGAAGGGAACAGGATCAAGGGATCCTACGCTTTGGTGGACAGGTATGGCAGTGCGGAGAGGGGAGGCCTGACTTGGTTGACTGGGTGCCATCTCAGGGTGAAAGCTTGTGCGCAGCTTGGCTTCTCAGAAGGATAAGGTGTAGTCACTCTGTGGTGACCCGGGAGCTTGTCACAGGGGATGTAATGAGGTCAGATTACAGGCTAGTCCACGAACTGGCTGCAAAAGGTTGGCCCATAATCCCACAGTCATTAAAGGAATGCTTTGTTAAAAGTGGATGGAAGAGAAGAAAAAAAAAGAGATGGAGAGAACGAAGAAGAGGGGGGAATACAAGAGGTGTGTGGGGGAACTCAATAACACTTGATTCGATATGAAAAGCCTCTTGTTGCCACCCAGGAGAAGACCAGCTAGGAAGGATGTGAGGGAAGCCAGCCGAGAGACTCCTACAACCAGGAAACAAGACATGCCTTGTTCCGGGTTTAAGGAGCAAACAGATTAAGATGAATTGATGCAAGCTTAGTGACTTTGGAGAATGGGGGAGAAAAAACGCCCACGGATCAATAAGGCTTAGGAAGCAAGCAACCAAAGACAGAGTCTCCACTCACATTCTGGGGGATAACACTCAGTGAGGGAAAGGGTCTCAGATCTCATATATCCCTACTTTGTGTGGTTTGGATTAAAAAAAAGAGGTTTTGGTGTAGAATAACAGAATTAACAAATCTGAAGAAGCAGGAAAAATAAGATTTTAAACAATAAGGTTTTCAAAAATTTAAAAAAAAAAAGCATTTCAAATTTCTTCTGGCACATTTATGACGTGCTGGAGATCAGAGAAATATTTCTGAAAGTATGCAAAGCATAATAAATTTTAAAACAGGAACAATGAAACAAGGCTTCACAATTCATACGGGCCTTTCATATGAATATTTGCATTTTTTTTTTTTTAAATTTACATTTCTGGGGCTCGAAAACGTAAGCGCTTGTACTAACTGTGCGCACTTAAACACACAAGGGCTTTAAAATAAAGCATATGCAGATCACACCAAAAGTCCTATTGCTAGCAAGCTAACATACATCCAGTGTCCCACAGTGCACTGTGACAGATCCGTGCCTAAGCCGGCCTGGCGGGGCCTGCGCCCTGATGTTTGCAGAGATCAGAGAGAATCATCTGGGTTAACATGGTAATTATACGGCAAAGCCCTGCTATCTCAGGCTTGATCTGATACTGTTTTTCTCCTCTCTACTCAGAGATCTCAGGCCTCCAGTCAGGAGGAGCGACAGCCGTCTTCCAGAGCTAATCCCTCAAGAGGTGTTCTACCACTGTCAATGAAAATGAAAATGCTGTGTGCGCCGGAATTTGATTACACTTCTTTAAAAAAAAAAAAAAAAAAAGGCAAAAGCATCAAAACTTGGTCTTATCGTCAGTATGGCCCCAACGAATGTGTCAATATTGACAGGCCTGTGTGTATGTCAAAAATCTGTCCCTATTTCCAGAATTCACAGCCGGTAGATATTTCAACAATGTAGTTTATTGTTGATAGCTTGGCCGAGTTTGATGCTAATCTGAAGACTGAATTTAAAGGTGTACCAAACCTGCAGGTGGGTCGGAAGAATGCATAACTTGGCCATGTCTTTAATTGACTGTAAAGTTATGCACACTCCTTGTTTTGCCTCTGACCTCTTCGCTAAGCTATTATGAGAATATCTGAACATAATGCATGTAGAATACCAGGATGCCTGGTGACCTCGACATCTGTTGAAAATGACCCCATGGCACTTCCTGGACCCAGGTCGGGTGATTTGGTTTGACCCAGTATGCTGATTGAGTTACGATTAAAAAAGGAAGAGGTGAGCTGACCCCTGGCTGGGGAGCCCATTGTCTGAGGCAATTATGAAAAGGGCAGCAAGAATAACATTATACTGCTTTACATAACACGGTGAACTATGAGGACAATACCATGCTGTTGTGTGGAAGTGGAACATTTTCAATAAAATATGGCTGACCTTTGACAGAACCGAAATTAGTATTTTCTTAGCTTCTCTTGTGGTGCTCAAAACACAACCCACTGCTGACCTTCAATCAATTTCAATTTGAAAAACTAATCTGAAATAATATTGTTTGACCTATAATACAGAGAATGATCAAATATAACAACATTATCGCTGTATTAATCATAGTTTCAGCCAAACACAAAAAACACTGTATGGCTACGACTGTTATTTCCCAGTATGTTTGTTTATGTTTTTCTGTATTTATTGTATTGTGTATTGTGTCTGTGACCGCAGGTGTGCCCTTTAACCTTAAAGTCATTAGCCTTTGCAGTCTGGGTCTCTAAACTGCATCACGCTGGTGCAGAACACGTGCAGAGAAAGAGATAGACAAAGAAAGAAAGAGAGACAGAGAGAAACAGAGAGCGGGAAGGAGAAGAAGGCTCCAGGGCCAATTACAGCCCAGAGAAAACAAAGGGCTATATTTCAATGATTCCTCCAGCTGTGCTGTTTATGAGCTGTGTGCTTAGTCTCTCTGTGACCTTCACCTCCACACTTGCCCTCTCTGAGGGAAAACAAGCTAAAATGCCCCGATGCTCAATCTTTCATTTCCCCTTGTTTTTCCTCAATTTCCCCTGTTTTTCTTCAGTAGGTTTGCAGAGGAAAAAAATACTGTTTATTTGATTCAGAGTTCTGTTAAAATTTGTTATTTCACAGTTTTTCATGGTATAGCACTTTTAGTGCCACCTCGACATCCTATTGTGCCATGTATGAAATAGCCTTAGATATGAAAGTAAGAAAAAATATGGACTAATCTAAGGTTTAATGGCAAGGTGTGTGTCATATGTAACCTTTATAACTTTGCTTGTCAGTCAGCCCCCCCACCACCACACATACACACACATGCACACCGATTACAGACCTCATAAGCAGGGTCTGAGTATCAGTCACTGTGCCCCTTTGACAGGTCTAACCTTCCCAAGCGGCAGGATACACCATCTTCACTGCACTCCTATTGACCAAAGCAATAAGCCATTCTATATGGTGTATTAAAGTCATTTTCCACATGCTACCTCAGCACGATCCATTGTTCATGCAAGCGCCTGCTGACCATGAAGAGAGGTGGGAAGAAAAAAAAAAAAAAAAAAACCTTCTCTGTGCTCCTGGACAAAATTGCAACACTTTGCACGGTATACATCATTTAAGAAATAAGTACACTGCTGGAAATGTTTTTTTCTTCCTGACTTTAAAGGTGTAGTCATTATCACGGTGACTCATAAGCAATTTTGGACAGTGGAGCGGGACACAGAGGTCCCAGGAACAGCTCTACACTTGAAGTCGTGTCCTGACAACCGGGAGAGCATGTTCCATTTATGTTCTGAATCCAGCTTCCTATTACTTTCTCCTTAAATTTGCAAGCAAAAAAAAAAAAAGAGGGGAAAAGGAGGGGCTGTTTTGTTGGCAAGCAGTGGCTGTGTAATATGTCGAGGCCATCTGCGTAGTCCGGTGGCTGCTCTCCGCTGCTCCCTGTGTCAGAGGTGGTGTTGGAACCGCTGTGTACCTCGCCCAGGCCTCTGCTGAAATCAGCTCCAGTCCGGGACCATGTGACAAATGATTCCAATCTAGGCTGAGCGCCCTTGACTTGACCCTGACCGCTGTAGACAATAAGGGCAAGCTCAGTCACTGGAAAAGATGTTCTGCGCTAATAAACCCGAGTGCGGACCAGGGGTAGCAGTGAGCGGAGGCACAACTGGGGGGCGGGAGGGTGGTGGTGGTGGGGGTTTGGACAGGAGAGGGGGGGGGGAGGGAGAGTTCAGGTTCTGACCTCTCAGGTGCAGGTTGATAATGAGTCTCCCTGTTTGCTCTGTGAAAATGACCTCAGAGAGATGAAAGGATCCAGAGCACAACAAAGAGCCCCATTCTCTGCTCCTCTGAAACGGGATCATTCCTGAGGATTGCCTTATGAATGCACTTTCTATTTCGCTGCTTTTAAAAGGCCACTTAAGCCAAAACACAAACATGTAAAAGTAGTCGGCCGCTGAAACCGAGCGCACCTCTTCTCAGACCCCACGCATGCAAACAAAACAGCCAAACACACACATAGAAAAGCAGACGCTCACTTGCACGCACACGCATGCATGCGAGCTCAGACACATAACCGCACACACACCAACAATATCCCAAATCCTGCTTGTGCCTCCCCTTGTCTCCTTAATAAACCCTATAAAATGAGTGTGCTCTTGCCAAGCTTGGTGCCGTAAACATGCCACTCCAGAAAGGTTCTGGGCATCCCGCTAGTTATGCTAATGAAACCCCCACCCTCTTCTGTTTTTTCGCTCTCTCTTATCCTGCTGGCACAGCCTTCAGTCTTCTGCAATACACCACTCCATTGTCATTCCCTGCCCCTGTTCTGCTGGCATCAGACTAAATAATACACAGCAAAACGAAGATCCAAGAACCCTTGTAAAAAAACATGGCAAGAGAATAATATGGTTATTATTTCTTTGAACTCAAAACCAGGCCATTGTTCTTCATTTTTTTGTGCCCCAATTTGTAGCAAAATATGGTACAAAATATGATTATCTTAACAATGTGCATGCATGGACGACTAATTATAATGATATAAACAATGTCTCTGAGGTAAGTGATAGAAAAGACACAACAGGAGGTCATACTGTACCGAGCTAAACAGCCCCAACGTCTGTCTGCTGAGCTCTGAGTAGTCAAACTTGTTCACAGCCAAGAAGTAGAGGCAGGACTTCTTGTAGTTCCGATTCTGGCATAGTAGAAGGTATCAGCAGGTTCTTTGTCATGGGGACTTTGAGGAACTTAGTGTTGACAGGGGAAAGTGCTGGGCACGACAGGAACCACTGAAGTCTGCTGAACTCTGCTGAGAGTCAATGTGGGAGCCAGGATTATACCCTCCCTCCTTTGGCTCTAAGATACAAAACCCACTTGACACTGCAGCCCAAAGTTTTGTTTGTGCGAATCTAAGTGTGAGTAGGTGTGTGAGAATGCACATTTGTGTGTCTCTCTCGAAGTGTGTGTGTGTTTGTGTGTGTGTGTGTTCATGTAGCTTCAAGGCCTCTGTGCATGTGGATTTCTCAAAGTTCTTCGGTAAGCCAGGGCAATGACGTGGATTTGTGGCTTGACTGCAGAGGAGTTTATCACAGATAATTACATAAGAATGTGCTGGAAAAGGAACAAACCACGGACAGTCTGGGCTGGCAGATGCTGAGCCTCGGCCTACACAGTGCCCCGTGCTCCCTGCACTCCAGCCTCACACACTCCAGCCCCCACCGGGCCTCTCTAAGCTTGAAAGGGCCGCAGAGAAAACAACTGAAACACTGGAGAGCCCAAATCAGCTTCTCTTTTATAGCTCACCCTGCAGCCCCCTTACCTCTCTTTCATCTGCCGTGTTTTTCACACATACAGCTACACAATGCAGTTTATTGCAAACACAAATAAAATAGCTTTTATATTTTTCAATCTTTTGTTAAAAATCGGCTAAATAAAATATAATAACCTTGCATGTATTTAAATGACCAAAACAGTAAAATAACACATAAATATCACTTACAAACATTAATAAATAACACAAAAATACATAAATAATACAAGAAAACCAATATTTCTATCAACATTATGTGAAAAAGTTTTGAATACAGTTTCAGTGTTTTTTATTTACAACTTCTCTACGTACAGGTGCAAGAGTTTTTATTTCCTATACGAGGCCATTTCAATTTATTCAACACCCTTCAAGGTTGAATTATTGAACACACAGATCACTCCGACCTCTAAGGCTGAAACTGCTCCTCTTTGAGAAGGCGTTTAAAATGCCAGATGGTGAAGTTTAGCTCGTTTTGTTTACTGTTCATGTCCTGAAACATTAGCTAAACGCCGAAAGGAGTTTTACACACTCACCAACATATTCAGATGTCATATAATTTCCCTTGAACAATGAGAAAAACGCAGTGTTACCTCTTGCTAGCTGCACTTACAACACCTTTAAATTCATTTCAAATGATTTCACATTTGAAGGCAGAGAGCTGAAAAGCTGGTGGGGACCTTGGAGCTTGAGGTTCAGCTCAAAAGAGTACTAAGTAATGTTCAAAATGAAGGCCAACTCACGCAGTCTCTTGCTATCCCTGAGCTCCAGGACAGATTTCCCTTCATCTCCATGAAATGTTTAAGACAAACTTGACACTTTGGAACAATTTGACTTTGTCTGCTGCTCGCAGCTCTGCAGCAGTTACAGGACGCTCCTTCACGAATTCTTCTTCTTCTAAATGAGGCTTCAGCTTCTTAGCTATTAGCTCACTCACCACAAAAAAACTGCCTGCACAACACTGTCTCTGTCAGAAAGCTGATTGTCAAAGAGTAAACTTTGTCCAAGCCCATTTGACACTGCGACTCATCCAGTTAAACTCGTCTCAAGCAGAATGAGACGTGAGACTGGCCTTGAGACCGGCCTTCATCGTGGCCAATGCCTCCCCACAAACAAGCCACATTTGGCCGGCTTGCCTTTAAAGTCAGCCAGAAAAAGCTGTTTAACCATCACGCTATGAAAGTGCGACACATCCACATCTGCTTTTCTGTTTTCCTGACGTTCACCATGTTGCATGTGATGTCATTACTGACATGACAACTGATATGTGTGTGTTGTGCTCAGGAACCACAAGTCAAGGCATTTTACTTTTTTATTTTGTTTTCTTTTGGTGGAGAAAAAGTAATTGCTGCCTTTAATTTTTTTTTTATTATTTATTTCCAAATTGCCTTGTGGTCAAATCAAACAGTCTCATTGGCAGTCTAAGGCCCATTGGTCAGACATTCTGTGCTCTTGTCTTACAGCATGCATTTAACTTTTCAAATATCTGGAAAACATGATACGAAGTGAAACATTTTTGTCAACAAACAGGAAACAAAATATATGAGAATGTTAGGGATGTCAAACACAAACCTACATAGCATTAGAAATTGTTTATACGACAGCAAAATCTTTGCTGCAGTGGACACATGGATGCCTAAAGACAGTCTTCTCACTGTTGACGTGTCCATTCGGTTAGCAGAATAACAAAACACTCCTCTCTAGAATAAATAATGGTTGCCAGCAGTACAATGGAGAAAAAAACAATTTGCAATACTATTTAAACAGGTTACTGAATGATCCGTCACCAACATACAATCACTTAATAATTTCAGATTTTTTTAGAGGCACTCTCACTCACACATAAAGACCACCACGGCCATTAAATACACTACCACTGATGTGTTTACTTTAGCAGTACGTAGGAAGCAGTTGGTGGTTTAATGGTTTATTCTGTATTATGAAGGAAACCAGGAGCCCAGGGACCACTGAGATGCTTTTGTCAGGTTCCTTCGCTTCAACTTTACCATTAGATTGAAATTATTTGTGATCACTGCTGAGCAGCCCCCCGAATCGAATGAGTGACCCCAAGGTGAACATGATACTATATGGCCCTATTGCAGGCTCATTCAGCCATTCATCCACTGTAGACATCATTGCTTTCATATTTTACAGGTGTACAAAGTGATATGGATACACTGTGTGTGTGTGTGTGTGTGTGTGTGAGGGAGAGAGAGAGTGATAGAGAGAAAAAGTCCATAGTGTAAAGCAGAAACAAAAAGGAAGATAAGCTGTAAGATGAGACATATTTCATCTAAAAACCGGAGTAAGTTATCTTTTTATTCCATACATTGTCCTTACATTGCTTTGAATGACAGAGTTTTGAATAAAACAACACTAGTACATATGCAAAGTTGTCATGGTTTCCCTATATGTGTTATTTAACAAGCATGTGACCTAAAAATCATAGTTTTTTACTTTACAGTAATAAAGTAACTGTTCATGTTATAAACACAAGATCAACACATTGATCATCGTCCTTTTTGATCGAGATTATGGCATACGGTTTTTGTTTGCTCAGTTATTTAGTTTTTTTCGCTTTTATCAATTAAAAAATAGCTCATTTATGTTAAAAAATTGCATTTTAAATACAATTTTTGGCAACTTGACAGTGAGGACTTTATCAAAGATTAAATACTGTGTTTTTGTTTCTTCTTGACACAAAATGGTCACTTTCAGGACACCATACAGAGACTTCCTCCAGAATGAGTGTGTTGATGTGTGGTGGGAGGGGTTATGTTTCTGTTATAGATGTCGTGGTGTGGATATCTATGTGCTGGTGAACTGAATTGGAAATGCACATTTATAAGGCTGCTGGCAGAAAGCCCTCCTCTGCCCTCTTAAGATAATGAAAACAGCAAAGCGAGAAACTAAAATCTGACCACTGCAAAACAGAAAATCGCACTCAGGTAGGAAAATGAATAACCTTGTGTACCAGCCCACTGAATTCTGGGTATCAATGCCTTTTTCAATTCGCTTACTTTTTCCATCATCAAGGTCAAAAGGCAATTTCTGCAGCCACAGAAATAAATAAAACAGGTTGGCAGCAAATTAATTAGAAAAGGGGAACAAAGCAATGCCTCCAGCAAGTTACGGGAGGAAAAAAAAAAAAAAAAACAAGGGTAGAGAATCTCACATGAAAGCTAATTTCAGATAACATCAAGCTTTGCCATTTGACTAACTGGAGCACACTTCACTCTTTATACAGAAATGTCAGAGTGAAAGATTTTGTTTACTTAAAAAAACATTATTTTCGCATCCATGACGGCATCCAAAAGTTGATGCCAGATTACTCCAATTGTTTTATTTTTATAATAAACCAAGAAAATCAATTGTAACTTTTTTTCTAATTAACTCTTTTTTTTTTCCAGTGGGATTTTATTTGGTCTTTAAAAAAACAAAACTGCCATCCGTAATCCATATATGTTCCCAAAATCCAAAAGGTCAACTTTTACTTTATTTTCCCTATTGACCATCATGGCTGACTTTTGTCTCATGCTGCACTTAAGAGTATTTGTACAATAATTTGAGTAAGTAATTGATCTGTTATAGTTTTGTTTTTTAAAGGGCTAAAGAGCTGACCTCCTGCAGTGTATTGATCAATTTGAGAACATTGGTTCCTAATTTGTTATTTTCAGGGATGTGATGGACATATGCTGACCTGATGTATTTAATTTGTGAGGGATGGGGCTCTTTCCTGCATCATTTGTCCAAAGTTTTGGTTGTTACAGTTTGACTGGGACCAGAATTTCAGGTGTGAAAGGTCCAGACCACATAAGCAGATTTTGGACGGATGAAAAGAGGTGGTCATTGCACGGCGCAGTTCTTTTCTGCTGTGAAAGTATTTTTTCGAACAGTGAGACTTCTGCACCAATTACAGAAAATTTCCTCGGGTCATAACATCGTCTTCTCCTCGTCTTGTTTATTTACAGGAGGCCAGATGTGGCAAAAATGAGTCATGGGAGTGTGTCAGGAGAGGAAAAGATCAAAAGTTTAACTGAAACGAGGTCCAAAGATGTTATCAAAAGTTATAAAAAAGGATTGAATGTGTTTCACAATAAAAGCCTCAGAGAAGTATTAATGAATAGATGAATTAAAAATACTAAACAGCTCAAGGTTGTTGTCTTCACCTGTTTCTGGTGTCCTGATTCTGCTCTCTCGACACATTACAGAACTCTGGGTCCATTCTGAACGACCAACAAATGCACCTGCTACTTTTTTCAAAGGACCAGCACTGTTTATCAAAAAATAAAAGAAGGGTGCAAACAGTTTAATACTGTTTAGATGCATTCTTTTGAGAGCAAAGCAAGCACATACAAGAAAGAGAGTAATGATATGCTTTAGGTCAATATTTTACACAATGATTCATTTTGGGAGGCACACCTCTGCAGGGCATGTGTGAAACAATGGGTGTCATAACTGCCCTGTGCAGCTTATTAATCTTCCCTGGCCCCTCTAATCAATCTGTTTCTCCCCTTTGCAAACACTGGTTACATTCCTGCGTTAAACGAGAGACCATCTTTCACTGTGGCACAAAAGGGTGGCTCCAGGATGGTGATGTCTCTCTTACGTGAGGCAGCCAGGAGTAACAGCACAAAACGACTTCCTCAGGATGTTTTTAAATCAATGACAGCAAGATTAAGTAGGGAAAATGTTCCTGAGAGCTGATTTGTTGTCAAGCTTCTGTAGCAGGGCTTCAGAGGACATTAAGTTTTTCTTTCCATGGCTGATTCAGCTGCGTATGAATCAGCTAGGATAAGAGAAGTCATTTATTCCTTAGAATCTGGTTTGTATTTTTTTCTTTTTTTTGCACTACCAATGCCAAAATAAAATTAGTGAGTGATTACATATTAACTACCTGAAAAAGAGTTTTTGATGACTAAAAATGTCAGATTTCTTTTTTTTTTTTTTTTTGCTGTGACATCATGATATGTTTTCTAGGCTGGATTTTATTGAGCATGTCCAATGAAACAAATGGTGTCATGCTTACAACTGGGAACCATTTGTTTGGTATGTTGTGAAGTCATTCTGTAGCTGCTCGGCTAATATTATTCTATAGATGACAGCGAGGGGAAGTAGCCACTATTCCTGTTATTCCCAACTGTACAGTCATACTGCAGCAATTATTCAAAATCTTTGATTATCCTCAGAGAGACGATGCAATCATGGCTGAAAATCAATTTCAGGGACATCAGGAAAAATCAAAAAAGCTAGCAGAGTGCCAACAGGGCCAAGGGCTTGTGCGAGAGAAGAGAAGGGATTTTTTTCTCATCATCGTTTCGTGTTTTTTGTTTTTTTTTTCCCTCCGCGAACGGTAATCAGCCAGCAGAACCAGAGAGCTTGCTGTTAGTCGGAGCCAGATCCTGATCCTGCTCAGAGCTGCTAGTGATGTAGAGCCAGGTAGCATCCAATTAGCGCATAGTGTAACTTAATGCAAGGTGCTGGCACTCGGCTCACCGAATCCAACTAGTTGTCATAGAATTTCCACGCTTCTGCTGTCAAATTTATGAACATTTGCTGATTTGCTTTGCCTTCTCAAGGCACCATGAAGTTGAAATGAGACATGCGCCATGTATGGCCATTTTCTGCTAAAACAGATTGGCCTGATTACTGATGAGACAGCAGGCACGTCAGTGGCAGCTGCTTGATGCTTATTGACAACTGTGTTGCTTTAGAGCCACATTTACTCCTTTTACATATAGAGCAATTTGTAATGGCACAGTTTCTAAAGCTCTGTAATGGATGTAAATCCAAAGAGAAAAAAAAAATTCTTTATTCGAGATAAACCAGGAGCATGTACCATTTTTTAGTAAACAAAGCTGGAAGTTCAATTTCACACTTTTCTTTATGTTCAATCAAGGCGTGCCTCTCCATATTCAATCAGCCTGGACTTGTCCAGATGCAGGACTTCTTTCCAACAGCTGAGAGCACATCAAGTCTGATAATTACATATTTTAAGACGGCATAAAAGCCAACCCCACCCCAACCCTGTGTTACTCACAACAGGCTGATTCAGTAGGAGAGACGCATAATGATATGCCAGAGACGTCACAAATGGCTGACATCTCAATTTTTTGTCCCAATTTCATATAACTCAGCGCCCTCCATCGTTTTTCTTTTTTTTTTTAAATCCTACTTCCTTTTCCTTTCCTCTCCTTGAGTGCAAACAGCTGTGAGGACCCTCTCCACAGACTGTGGTCTCTGGCAGACGGCAGACAATTGAGTTTTGGAAGTGGCATGGAACGAGACAAAGGGAGCCTGAGGTGGCTTCCTCCCTCTGTCTTCCCCCCCCCGTCAGGACTCCACGGGCAGACTGCCCACTCTTTCATAACAGCATTAACAGAGACTATGCAGCAAAAAAACCCAGTGAAAATCAGCTCCACCATGTTTCCTCATCAGCGATGTTCTCCCTGACCTCCACCTTTGTTTCAGTGACTTCGCATGAATATGGAAGATGAATATGGGCCAACTTCTGAGGTTACGCCAAATTCAACAAGAGACAGGCCTGTCAACCATGAAATCGTCTTTGCAGAGGGAGTATGGACAAATTTGGATTGGTTGGAGGCACTTTCATCCCTGGGAAATTTCCTGACCTTTATTTTATGTTCTAGGCCATAAAGATCAGATAAAATGCTATCGTAACAACCAGTATAAAGGAAAATGGTGGTCTATTATCCTCCATAATTCCTCTCTGGACATCTATCATCATTCACCCTCTGCCTAGGCTGCCCAGCAGTCATCACAGAACACCTCCATAGTTGTGCAATCTGTAGATTTCCCCTTTCCCCGTACTTGGTAATACCTCCTTTGACACACTTGGCTCAGCAGCCTTATACCCTTATACAAACACTAAAACACACACACATACACACATACACACACACACACACACACACACTGCTGTTTGACCTCTGAGGTTGTTTCAGTGAGAGCATTAAATACCAATTAGGGTTGGGACAGACCGAGCAGAGTCTGAGGTTGTAGCAGGGCCTTGAGGAGGCCTGTGGGAAGCAACTTATTGGTCCCTGGGCATGTGTGTGAGTGTGTGTATGTGTGTGTGTGTTTATGATTGTGACTTATATCAGTGCTGCAGTGAAGGTTTATGTTATATGAGTGCATGTGTGCGACTGCTTGTGCTGAGATAAGGACATCAGTATCTTAGGCAACCTCTGTGCAGACATCCTCCTACTTTCTACACACATGCAAAAAAAAATAAAAAAAAAATCCACATCTGGATATTATATCAAATTTAATATTCAAGTTCCCACTTGTGACCTCTCTGTGTGAAGCCTGGTTTTGGCTCAGCTTGTTCTCTACTGCATCTCAACATTTGACTGAGCAGGACTGTTTTGCTTAAGGATAAATTCTGTAAAATATGTAAAATTTACTGGTAACATCAATGGCAGATGTTTAGACTGTCAGTCTTTATAAGAACCAAATGCATTATACTGTAAAGGTTAACATTGTACTCCATTCACCCCGATGACCATATAATGCAAATTTAGTTTTCAGAGGGTATGCACATAGGCTCTCTACAGACAAACCACCGATATCTTGCAGCCAAACTCTAAACTGTTGAAGAGTTGTGGCTCCACGACCTTCGCTGCAACCAAACTAAAGAACAAGCTAAAGAATAAATCTGTGCGAGTGGGAAACGCATCCTCCAAGCAAAAAACTACAAGGTCATGAAATAGTATGAATAGGACAACAATGATGAGCAGGGAGTTCATTCAGCCTTAAGCCTTCAGTGGCTATATGGCTGAATAGGTGCCATAAGATGTCAGATGTAGGTTAATTGTCAAATTTGAAAAAGATTCTTTTCTTCTCCTTTTCCTCTATTGTGTGTTTACATGACGATTTCAACTTTATTAAATTCAGCACTTTCAGCAGAAAACCAACTACCAGAATCATATAGAAAGTATAAATTAATTTGTAAATTAACAACTGTTTTAATGTTGAGTATGTGCTGTATTTTCCTCCGTGTCCATTAGTGCATTTTATCAAAGACATCTAAAAAAAGGCTCTCTCTTTTCTTTTATCTTTTATTCTCCATGATAACTTTCATTCCGGTCACATGGGTGCATGCTGTAATAACTCGGTTTTATGTTCAAAATAAAAAAGCAATACAAGAGAAAGAATATTAGCAAATGCTCTGAAGGCAACCCTCTGAGAAATATCCGTTTTCGGCAGTGAATCTTGAGGCTGTGTGTGATGATCTGCTGCGGTTATCTGGTGGTTTCAGAGTCATGCCCTTTACTGTCCCTCTGCTATTTACCCACCAGACACACACAGCGTGATAAATGTTTCGTCTGACCTTCTAAATTTGTTTTCCTTCCTCTTAACTGTGATTTTATTTCCCTTGGACGGGCCAGACAGTGTGTGTGTGTACATTTGTGTGTGTCTTTGTGCATGACTGGATGTGTGTGTGTGTGAGTGTATCTCTTTGCTAAAAAAAAAAAAAAAGCCAGACTGTATATTCAGAAAAATAAAATTCATCATTTCCTAATTGCACATTTCTTCCATTAAAAAAAAAAAAAACACTGAACAAGCAAAGGAATTGAAACAACCACTCACAGCAGCACTTAAATATCCTCTGACCATCCGTCTAGTGTGTTTCCACTTCGGTCTGCTAAGGGTTAAAGTCGCCACAGGCCAGAGCAGAGTCAACATCGGCCACGGCTTGGCTGGCCTACCCTGCCAGATCAATATCTGCAAATAATAAATTAGCTCCCCAGAGGGGTCGCACTAAACCTTCAGCAACACTGCCCTGGAAAAGTCCACAATTGGTGTGTTCGAGACTCAATAAGCCAGGTGAATGACTGTGCAGGGGCACATCTTTAGCACTCCATAATAGAAAATTAATGGTGCTCAAATCAGTGCTGAGGGCACCCTGAGGGTTACCTAATAGGCCTAGTTAGAACTGTCATCCCTCCCAGAGTCGCCTAAAATATCACATGCAAACACAGGGAGCCAAGAAGAGAGGGAGGAAATGGGGAGAAATATACAGTATGTGTGCATGCTAGCCTTTGTGTGTGTGTGTGTGGGGAGATGGGTGGCTGGGTCAGCTAAAGGTGAACTGGGAATGAAGAAATCAGAAATATGGACAGGTAACATGGATTTCCACCTCAAGTAAAGATGCTAATTGTTTCAGTCTTCACTGAAAATAATCCAACACTGTGTCTAAATATTTCAAGAGTCAACCTTTGAATTAGCATGCCAGCTTGTTTTTAGCACACACCTGTTTGTGAGCCTAATAAGGATCGCACTCCTTTCAACTCTTCTTTCAAACCACATTTTTATACTTATTAAATCCCTTCAGTAAAACACAAGACTCAGCAAACCATCAAGTCAAATTTCTAGAAAGTAATTAAACTGCATACTGCGAACTGACACTCAACTGTTGCAATACATTTAGAATGCATGTTGTTGTTTGCTTGATACATCAATATTTCAC
>JAQNCA010000027.1:18678356-18708120 GCA_029783725.1 Acanthurus tractus | reverse complement strand
TATTTAGCATTTTCATTCTTAAGCATTAGTTATTATTCAGTATTACTGATGGTCAAGTGTTAGTCAGACATCCCTTATTCCACTGAATTTCAAGCCCAACTCAATTCTGAGGAATAATTCACAGCCTCATGCACACAAGCATATCCATCCTCTTTATGATGGTTGTGACAGTTTCTACAAGGAACTGACCACAGAGAATCATCATCTGCTTTTTTGAGCACTTAATCTGACCAGATTTGAGCAATTCACCAGATTTGTGACTGAACGAAATAGGACAGAATATCATTCAATTTCACACCTTAAAGACATATATAAAGCTAACATAATTAAGAGAGTTAAGCTTGTTATTAACACACTCACATTTATGCAATCAAATAAAAACACTAGCTGTAAGTGAAAAGTCATTTGAGGAGAAAGTAAATCCTGGAAACTCTAAGTACATGATCAAATACGATGCAGGAATATGTGAGTATATCACGTTGGCTGTGCTCAGGCATAAACTTGTGCGATCCAGAAGGCTGTTTAAAAGCAGATCTATATGCCCAACAGACTGGTAATGAGCCTTAAAAGCACATGTGATCACTTATTCCAACTGGTTTATTCCCCTTCTCCACAAACACAACTACTGGATTCAATAAACATACTTCATATTGATCCTGAGCCACCCGGCAGCACATGAAGCTCTCTTACCCACAGTCAACAAGATTTATTACAACTTTGCATGCCGAGCAGAAAGGAAGAGCCACACACACACACAGGAATGTGTGTATACACATGCAAACAAATGCCACACATACAGAGAAGGCGAGTTTAAATACCCAAATGATTTCTCGTCAATGTGCCCCACGCACATGCACACAACCTTTCGATCTTTTCCCCCGACCCTAATTTGCTTATGCATTAATATCAGAGAGGGTTGGGGTGTGCGTGTGTGTGTTTGTGTGTGTGTGTGTGTGTAGGGAGGGGTTTGCCTCCTCATCTCTCCTCCTATTCCCCTCAGGTCTGGACTTCGGTGAAACTGTCTGCTGCATTGACACTGAACTCACCCACATGCCGCCACTCTGCCGTCCTCTAGTGCAAACAGAGTGTGACGCTCTCCGCAGGCCACTCGACAAATTTTCAGAGATGACGGAAGATTCTGGAACAAACGCGGCACCAGCTGGAAAAAAAAATAAAATAAAATAAATAATAATAAAGTTCCCAGTGAGGTGAAGCAACACACTACGTCTCTGAGTTGCTCTGTAGTTAAGTTGGTGTGCTCCATCAGTCTGGCAAACATCCCGAAGACGAGCTCAGCTACTGTAGATCCTCTCAGCACAGATGAAGACAGAGCAACGTGAACAACAGAGGGAAACAAGAAAGAAACAGCATACTCCTTTATGGCGCTGAGCTGTGTTGATCTGATGTTTTTAAGTCCCTGTGTGTATGTCTGTCTGTCTGTGTGTGTGTTCATGCCACTGCCACAAAGAAAAAAAATGAAACAGCCTATGAGAAGAAAAGAAAGCCTGGTTCCTCATCATGCGCTTGTTAGCTTGTCCAATCTATGGCAATCAGCACAGTCCCAGGGGTTGAAAGACACGAGATGCCGGGGAAAAGGAAGCCAAGGCTGAGGAAAAGATCAATACTGCACTGTGAAACAAGAAGTGTGGGCTATTTACTCTCCATTGATCTGATGATGCTGGAGAAACACCTCACTCGGCTATTAAATTGAGGGTATAAGTCTACTGTGGAGGGGCTTTTTTTTTCTCTTCCTCTCTCTTTTTCTTCCTCTCTCTTTCTTCACCCCAAGGTCAAGAAAAAGCTAAAAACATCCACAAACAAACAAAAATGGATTGCTCGGGCCAGGGAAAGTAATTAATCTGCATTAAAATGCCAAGGGAACAGGCACTAACTACCCATCTTAAGTGAAGTTTTGCTCAGAGCGACAAGAGACCCAGGACAGGATGGACTACTAGAGGACACAGTGATAAATACAAAATAGACTGTTAGCATTCAGCAGACCTTTAGCGGAGATACTTAAAGCTACACCGTCCACCTGCATAACACAGATCCCTGGTTTATGTTTTATACTCCTGTTGTTTAAAATTACGTCGGTGATAACTTGGCCCTTTTCTGGTGTTGATCATTTTCGAGAAATCAATGCTTTTTTGTATCTTCACATTGTTTTCCCTGATGACCTTTAATAAACTCTAGAATGGCATTTAAGAGACTGAAAATCACTGTGTTAAGGTAGAATATAAGACATCTGTGCCTGTACAATTATTCAGTTTTATGCTATGATCTTAAAGGTTTCTCACTGGAGAATACAACAGTCAAATAAAATTGTCTACCAATCAGAAGGACGTTGGTTCGATCCCCGGCTCCTGTTGTCTTCATGTCAAAGTTTCTCACTGAAGGCCAAATTGCTTCTGACGGCTGTGACATTGGTGTGTGATTGTGTATTTAAGAGTTCATCGCTCCTGATGAGCAGGTGGTACGAATTTTTCGGTGAATATTTGAATGTTGACTTGTGTTGTAAAGTGTTTTAAGTGACTGGAGAGCTTTTAATGTTATACAGATACAAGAAGTGTTAAGTCTGTTTCAACAGTCATGCAAACTCTTCAATGCAGGGTTTAGAATAGAATAGATAGAATAATGTAGCATGTTACATAAACTTAATAATCTTGACATCAGTTACAACTGAGAATTTTCTCTTTCCAACAACAGTTTGACTAATATAGAGTCACTGTGTGAGCGACACAAGTCTAGTATATCAAAGAAAAAACGGTGACACCCTGTTGGATTGAAATTATCGGCTATTCCAGGATGTCTGCTAACTATCTGAATGCTGCTAGCTCTCACTCTTACAAATATGATTTAGTCATATCATCTAAAATCAAACTGGCTTGGCTTGTGCATCCGACCAAAATCCACAACTTTGCCCCCAGTGGAGTTCAACTTTGGCGAACAATGCTACAAAATTTCACCTCAGCAGGCCGGGCAGGTCATTCACCTGTGTGACTGTTCCTCACACAGCATAACATAAAAATAAAGACATAAAACTCGCCGCTTGTTTCACAGCGTGTGCACATGGAAAAGCTGCTGAGATATGGATATTTTTCATGGTGTGAAACTCTTTCCCTCCACGTCTATCTTTGCCTTTCTTCTGCTTCTCAGAGGAGTAGCCTTATTGACTGTGTGGCTGTATTACAACAAGCAGCCTCTAATGACTCCCTGAAGACCTCTTTATCCCTGCTGCCCGCCCTCCTTCTCTCTCTCTCCCTCTCTCTCTGTCTCTCTCTCTGTCTCGCTCGCTGTGTCTCTCCTTCTTTGCCTGCTCTTCAGGCTCCAGTTCAGCAGCTAATTAACCCTCTCTAATAGCGTAGATTACATTAGCTTTGAGCGGCTCGCACCCTCCACCGGACTCGCACTGCCACACAATGAACCCAGCCTTGCTTTACAAATCTCCCCCTTCACAAGAGCACAATTATGAATTCAAACAACTTCTTATCCACACTCACTCATCCAGGGACAGAAACCCTCCTCTGCAGCCGCCCCGCACCTCCCCTGCCACCCACCTCCCAGGCCTTCAGCAGGGAGTAATGAGAGAACTGAAGAGAGGAGACCACACAACAAGACTGCCATGAGTGGGGGGGGGAATATGGAGGTGGGGGCGGGGGGGAGGAAGGGACCCCTATTGGGTAAATCAGAGAGGTCACTATAGGTGTTTCATTGGGTGAGCCTACAGAAGCCCACTGATAACCCTCCATCTTAACATTCCTATTCAGAGCAGAATGGAATCTTAATTACTGTGGGCGGATGGAGTAAGAAGGGGGAATACCGGGACCAAATGAAGGGTTTGTGCTTTAAGTAGTCAAAGAGATGGAAGTAGACGCAGGAATAAATGACTTAAGCCACTGGAAGCTGTTTTCTACACAATGACAAGCTGGCAAGGGAACCCAAAGGCGTAATGAAGACTTAAGGAATATGTTTTTTTTTCATAAAGTTGCAGATTTTTGACGGATCAGACAAACAATCCACAAAGACTCATCATGTCTAAAAACATACTTCTTTTACCAAAACATGCAGGGTTCCTAAAGCCTTTTAAGAGTCAAACTTTCAAGGTAAATCCAAAATTTCAAAACTCTCAAAGCCAGTATCATCACATCTTAATTGTTACTATAAATGCAGTTTCCCAAAATGAAATGAACAGAAATCCTTTACAACACAGCAATCCTGGTTTACTGCCAATTTGTTTATTATACCAGCTGTTCATATTAACTTTGAGTGTATGGCCTGATTATGATTATTTCATGCTTGCTATCTTCAACGTCAGGAACAAAACAAGTTTGACGACTTGATCACTTAATTCCAAATATTAAAAGATCTTCTGTTGATATGACTGTCTGTAAGGATGAGACATTTGGTTATTTTGAAAATCACGCTCTCTTTTTAAGGAACATATTCAAACATACACATAACCTTGAAAACATAGTAAACTGAGCATTTTCTGACTTTCAAGACTCTATATGAACCTTTAAAAGGAGATGATTACACAGTATTTAGTAGCTCACATTAAGGCTATAAGAGGAGACTATGGCTGGTTAGTCATCTCTGATGCAGTGGAGCCGTGCTGGATAATAGCGATGCTACCATTAAACTGCAGGAAACCCACCACACTGTGAGAGCGCTCAAACCAATGGAGTACCTATGAGGAGAGGAACAAACCCTGCATAAATGAGATAAAAACATGTTTTAAATCTTAAGATTTTTCCCTTTTTTTCAGTGCTTAAAACACTTAGTGGTGTTTTTATGAATGAAAATCAGGGTTTTGCTGAGGCTAAAAAAAAAAGCAATGTATGGAAGAATGGATGTAATCTGCTCTGTCTAAATTGTAAACTGGTACATTTGTAGTGAAAGGACATTCTCATGTTTCTTTGTCCGAACAAGTAATTTTCCCTTCGTCCCCTCTTCGGTGAGGCTTGCCATAGCAGCATTTTCTGCAGCACAGAGCACTCTCCTTTCTATTTCAATAGGACAGCTCATTTGCTAGACTCCTAGCCCAAACTGCTGACTGAGTAATTCAGGGCTGTGTACTTTTGTGCGCGTGTGCACGGGCTTGTGCTCAAAGAGAGAGAATGGGGGGAGAAAGGCACGAAAGAAGGATAGGCAAAATGGAAGGAAAGAGAGGGCGAGAGAACACATTGTATCATTAAGGTACTCAGAGATCATTAGATATATAAGGGCACTGCTATGCAAGGTCAGGGCTGCTGTGTTTTTTCTAGGTCGGCAGAGGAGCAGTAAAACCCGTCTAATCAGCCGCTTCTCTCTCTCTCTCCTCCACCATCCCTCCCTTTCCTCTTCCATCTAGAGGTGGTGTGGATTACAGCCCAGTTTATCCATGCCCCTGTATGTATTTATTTACTAACATTATCAAGGCTTACGAGCCAAGGACACGGTAAACCACACAAAAGACACAGAGAGGCTTTGAGCTAGATATTGGCCTCATTATGGGGTAAAGTTGTTGGCTCCCTGTCTCGCTCCCAGGATGTACAAGGCTGCTTTAACAGGTGCAGCACATTGCCTGACTATCCAGTATTTTTTCATTAAGGCCATCCTTTAAAGTGGAGTTTAACACCTGGCAGCCCCATAAAGATGGTGTATGTGTTGGAGTGTGTCCTAAACACCGACACATGTAGATTACACATGCCAGCCAGAGGGAAAGGACATGGTTTCTATTGAGAGGTAGAAAAGTAACCGAGCAAGTCTTTTTCCAGACACTCAGACTGAGGCTGCATATTAAAACTCTTTTCTCATTACAATAAAAAAATGTGTCTGCAGTACAAAGTACTGAAATCTGTCCAGCTAACTGGGCAGTTTCATGCTTTTGTTTACTAAAATGTACTACAAAGAACTTTTACCCAGTTATGAGACAGTTTAAATTCAATACTGATGACCTTATGACCCTACATAGGCAAAAATATATCAGGGAGAAGACTGTCGGTTTCTGTATTGTTCAATGCCTGCCATTGGGCTGAATACCTAAAATTAAAACTATCTTTTCTGGCAGAGCACAGAGGACGACTTGAGGTTTGAGAATAAGCTGTTCTATAGTCTGCTGGTGCAGCTGCAGATACTTCTGTTTGCCATATGGCAGCAGAACAACTGGCTCACACTGTAACATGCTATGTTGGCCTTGTCACCAAGCTATATTATTATGAAGACATAACATTGCTTTGCCCATAATTATGTCTCCAAATGCTCTTATATGGTTTCTATTTTGTATTCTTTTCTTGTTCTTCTTTTATGTACCTTGCCATGTTACTTGTCATCGTGCTGCTGCAACCACAGAACATCCCCACTTGGGATCAATAAAAGGTTATCTTATCTTTTATCTTGACTTTAGGCAGTTGTATTGCTTTTTGGCTTTTTGCTTCAGATAACTTTTTTCTTTAAAAAGATGATTTTATTTAGAAACATCTTCAGATTTTTTGAGTAAGAATTTGAAGACCATTGTCTTTTTCTAAGAACATATAATGTATCATGTTTCTTTAAAACACAATACACAGCCCTGACCCTGACGTGTAAACACTCATGCGCCATCCCTTCTCTCCTCATGTGACTGAGGTCCATGAGTCCATCGAAGGACAAACTGCTGCTGGCCTTGGATGGCAGGGGCGTGATGTCGTTGATAATTTGGCGTGTTCATCAAGATAATGATGGATGGCCTTAAAACAGCCTCTGCCTTATAGAGATGAATTTCCTGCTTCACTTCTTACTCAGCAGATTGGCCTCTCGTCCACTCGAACACCCTCACCCAGCCCAAGATGGAGATTAGCAAAGTCTGCCTGAAAAATGGACTGAACTAAAGCTTATCAATCAAAATCGCTCCGGGCTTATGAAGACAGACCACAATCACCACATCATCAGGTCAAGTTACAGCTTAAATCCACATCTGTCCAGACTCACATGACACAGCTAGTAAAGACTTTGATGACTTTAACAACTTTAAATAATTAACTAAAAGGAATTAACTGCATTTTTAAGAAAAATTCAAGTTTTCATCATATTTACATGTGAGATTCCAGTAAAAACTTCCTGGTGAGAATCATGATGTCTTCACTTAGAGAGTTTTTTGAAGAGGTTTACAGGTCTGAGGCCTGATGGAGAGCATCATCACACGGTGTAGAGATTTCGCTGAGGCTCAAGACCAGAAAACCAACAAGCTTCTGCTGGACTGTTTCCTCAAAGCTGATACAAATAGAAAATGTGTGTTTTGTTCAACAGCACAGGATACCTATACAATCAGCTTAGTGTCAGGGTGAGCACCCAAGATTAGTGCAACCAATTCAGTAACCGATCAAAGGTGAAAAACGGCCTCTGTTCTTGAGTTACGGCATGAGATGATGACCAAAAAAGGTTTTGCGGAACTCCATCATGATGCAGTGAAGACGGCCGTTGGCTTTTAGAATTTCACTTCATCCCTTTATCCTCTTGGAAAATTGAGTAAAATTCTGTCATAATTGATGTACAAAATCTTGAGTTGTGGCAAAAAAAAAGCATTTTGTGAGGGCATTGTGACCTTCATGTTTGACCGAAAACATTCCATTCAGTTCGTTCTTGAGTCCAAGTGGATATTTGAATAAAAAGTTAAAGGAATGCCGTCATGGTGTTGCTGAAATATCACAGGCATGAGAATGGGCTGCAGAGTCACCTTGGCGTTTGACCACCAAAACTTAATTGGTTCATCCTTGAGTCCAAATCGATGTTTGTGCAAAACTTGACAAAATTTTAAAAATGGGAGTGACAAACATATGGAGTCAAAGTCAAAAACATACTGACTCTGGCCACAGCGTGTCAAAAATCACACATCTGAAACCATCACCTTAAACTATTTTCCAGTGACTTTTAGTGTTAAGTAATTAGAGTATTACACTGCAGTACTGATGGAAGGACATTTGTGTGCTTGTGTGAGATGAAATGAAAAGATAAAGGAATGAGTATAAGGGAGAGAAACAGTGTTTAAAAGAATTCCTCTCCTGCTCTCAACCATCTCATTAGGCTAATGTTTTTTTATAAGCCACTTGAAATGTCAAGGCATTGGTGGATTTAGTGTAAACTTAAATTCCATTACCTGGCAGGCATTAATTGCTAACTGAGCCCAGGGATCTTTCCCCTGGGGCCTCTATGTTTCCTCTCTGTCATCTGGCTAACTATTCTGTCTAGACTAACTTAGAGCACCATAATCCACCATGGGGATCAATAAACTGCACATAATTCAGCTCCAATAATGAGCTTTCACTTCACCACAAGCGCCAGCCCACTTCCCAAGGAACCGGCAGGGGCGTAAAATGATAATGTAATTATTAAAAGGACAGAGAAAATGAGTAAGCACTTTCACACAGAGAGGGAGGGCGAGCCCGGCCTCAATTAGACACACTTAAAGCTATCATTGTTATTCGAGACAAAGCTAATCAAGGAGGAGATACAGGGGCATCCATTTCAGCAGGTGATGGAATGACGCTCGCTGGCTCTCCCATTTCCCCAGGCTCATGATGTTATGAAGGCCGCCCTGCAGTCACGCGTGAGTGGGCACTCTTTAATGGAGTGCAATAGATGTGGTTTCATCCACCAATCAGGGATAATCAGAGGAGGGGACTTGGAATGGAGAAATTTAAGATTCACTCTGCCTAATAGCAACACATAAAACCCTAAGTGTGAGGGATTATTTTACACCTGCAGTTTCCATTAGTAGTGCAGGAGTGGAGAAGTTACGTTTTGTGTGTGTCGCAGCTATCGTAAGAACTTTCATCCAACATTAAATATTTGAGTCTCTAAAATGTCAGCGCATATTTTTTTCAGGCACGATCCTGGCCACGACATCCACGGATCAAACCAGCAGCTGCTTTTAGACCAGCACGATAGATTTGGTGTGTGACAAAGTGAGGTTTAACCCGCGGCCGCATCTGCTAACTACTGTTTCTCCAATTATATGCATCCTTGAACTCCAGTGAATTCAAGAGAAGCTAGCTTGTTGTTGTTTTTTTACACCCAAGTGCTCCTAATTCATCTGCAGGCTACAGGAGGTCTGGGGTGGATAAATCAGGCCTTTACGGAAGGATTGCTCCTACTGTTTATCTGCTGGTGACATTTGCCGCACAGCCCCAACTGCACCATAATTACCCCACTTATTCACTAAACAGGAATCATGCCTGGCAGGAACCCCCTGCCACAAAGGTTGCAGGACTTAAGGCTATATTCTGTCTCCAGAGTTCAATGGCCACGGCTTCATGAAAGGACTCCATTCATTTGGACATCAGCATGGGTTCAATTTAGCATGGTCTAACAGAAGACAGGGGGCTAAACTGACTCGCCTCGATAGCCGGAACAAAGAGCATCATGGCTGATGACGATGACGAATTTACAGCTGACTGCACATGCTTTCCGAACGCACACGGTACACCTTGGCACACTTCGAATGTCACAGTTCCCACTGAGGACTGGCATTTTCAGTGAATTTTTCCTGCCCCTGAAGCCAAAATGCTAAGGAGTGGATAGCTATCTATACACGATGAGGGAGACTATCAAAGAAAAACAACACAGAGAAAAAACGTCCTTCTTTAGCTCTGTTTTGATTGTGCAATTACTTTGTAAAGGACATTCTAATCTTGTATTAATCTTTTTTTTACCTCATTATGTCTCAATCACTGCCATTTTAGATGACTTATTGTTCATATAAGTTATTGTCTTGATAACACACCCAAACTCAGCTTAACCAGGAAACTGCCAATTAAAACAGGGGACAGGATGTTTCTCCAATACTCAATGTGCACCTCTTTATTTTATTTGCCCAGAGTTCTGCATAGTCTCAACTGTCAAAGATGCTCCGCACAGATGGATGACGAGTGACAAAGGGATATTTGGTTGAGGTTGTGCAGTAATGAGTGTCACGCGACTCCCACATTCAAATTTCAGACTGCCTCTCCTGATCCTAAAGCTGCAATCAACACTGGGCCATCTGCAACACTGCAAATTAACATAATTGGTGTACATTACATGCTTATAGAGAGTACATTTTTATCCACTATTCTTCATCCTTAACAAGATGAGCTGCAGAGATACGAAAAGAGCAACACTGTTGATTAGATAAGGATTGTTGGAGCAGCAGTGAGACTTGTTGTCTTGGCGAAAATGAATGAAGTGACAATTAGAGATTGGTGAACAGCCAGGTGTGAGGGCCAGAGTGCAAGTAGGCCAGTGTGCATCTGACACAAGCACCTTCTCTACACCTGGAACTGAGGCTGAGGTGATAGACAGCCTGGCCATCTTGTCAGACAGCTCACAGACAGAATGCAGGCAACACTTAGGCCTCTTCCAGATGCTTCACCAGAATAAATTGAACTTGATTAGAATTAATCACACTCAACCACGTGCAATTTGCAAATATCGGGGTAAATATTCAAGGAAATCTGCTAAGAAAATTGTAGCCATGAACAAAGAGGAAAAAACTTGAACAATGGAAACATAGTTTTGACAATGTGCCTGGCACATCTTTTTAAACTAGAGAGACACATGTAGATTTGGATCTGTCACTCAGCAGCTACCACTTTATTTAAAATTGCATTTCATATGTGGCAATAACAGATTTTTTTTGAATGAGCAACAATTCCATGAAGCGAAGGTCAGGGACAAACTGTGGTTCATCCACTTAAATTACCTTTAGTTGCCTAAACAGGCATAAACATGGTGAACACGTAGACACACTCATAACAACACAACACTATTATAGGATTCACATCAAGTACATTAAGCAGTCTTTAAGAAGGTAAAAGATAAAAATTTGTCATAATAGAGTCGCACCACTCACATTAATAGAATTAATTCAGGATGAAGAGGGAAAGAAAGTCACCATAAGTTAGCTGTCTCCTTTCCTGTGTACACCATGAAAAGATGAAGTATGCAAACTGCCTGATTTCAAACTTGTATCTAATTGTCTCACGTCATGGGTCTGGGCCAGGGCATTGTTGCTTGAAGAATAAATTGGGTAATTCAATTAAAGTGCTTTCCAAAGACACATCATAAGTGATAGAGAATGACTCTAACCCAGACCTGAACTCCGTGTCCCCCCCATCGCTCCGCTTGCCTGACAAATGGATGGCGGTGTATAATTGAAACACATTGCTGCCAGCGTAGGTCAATAACATCACTCTTTCTGCTCACCAGCACCAGATTAACAGACTTTATTTTATCTTCCCTTAGCCTGTCCCAGCTTGACAGAGCGGGAGCGTCAGCTGCTTATCCATAAGAGAGGCCCCTTATCTTGAAAATAAACAAATACATAAAGTGCAACAGCCTGATGTCTGTCCAAGCAGTTAAGGGCTACTTAGTTGAAGGCAAACATGTGGGCAGTGTTTTGTTTAACACATCATCATATGAGATGAAGCATAGCTGTCACTTCAGAGAAAAAAAAAAAAATCAGACAGACATACTCCTCTGCAAAATAAAAAAAAAAGACGTGACCTTCTATGAGCAAAATTTTTATATTTTTAGAATTACTTCATTGTTTAAGATTTTTCAAATGCAATCCCCGCATTTTGTTTTTAATTTATTTTTTTAAATTTATTTAATTTTGCAAATGCTCATTTTGACTTTTGTTGCTAGCTATCTATATATTTAAAAAAAATAACAAAAGACACAGTTTAATGACATTGTGAAGTATGGTGGAAGTATGCTGGGACTTGTTTTCATTTTTAAAAAATCAACATTGCAGATAAAAACGAATGATCGAGCTCCACGACAAGGGAGAATCACAAACAATGTGTAACCAGCGAGTGAGTTCGGACTTCCTTCTTCACCCTCAGATGTATCATTTTCCCATGTTTTCCCACAAGTCATAGCAACAAGAGAAGTTAAACGGAATAAAACAGCATTCAGCTAAATGAAACACATCATTAACTTGAATAAAATTCCAGATTTTTGTGGGACTGAACTTTTGTGATGTAGGAACTGAACTTAAACAATAATTACACATACATCTAGTTGATTTTAGACATTTCTATACAAAAATGTTACATATTATGGCTTTAAATGCGACCATTATTTGGTGAAATAACCCATCAATGTGCCATCATTAGCACCAATGTCATTCAATGTCATTTGCCAGTATTTGTCGAAAAACAAGAACAAGATGTGTCTTTCAACAATCAGTAACATGTGATGGCATTAAATAATTAACATTTTTGATAACAATTATAAGGACCCTTACTTCTGTCTATATGTAATGCAAAGCCATTGCTGTTTATGCACGATAAACATTGAAGATTAATTAGCATAAGCACAAGTGTAATGTGAAGCTAAAATGGGTGATTATATGTATTTAAGCCCAAGCATAACAAATCTACGGGCTTAAATTAATTTGATAAACAAATGGGAAAAGTAGGGTCAAGGTTCAAGGGTAAAATTCCATTATCTCCCACTCTTCACTCTATGCTTTCATGTAATTATATGTTAGGTTAGACAGAGTTAATTGAATCTGGTCCATTTAATTTGTTTACAGTTTAGTCATAAGGATTGAAAGCAATAATACCCGACTTTCAACATCACACCAAATGAACAAGTAGCCCTAAAATAAATTCCTATAGGGTGTTTGTGAGGCTGTTTAGGGGCACCTGCATGTGCTAACCATAGGGAGGGAAAACAGGTCTGTATGTATTTTTGTATGGCTTTTGTTTACACGTTACCACATGGAACACACACAAATTAGCCACAGACAGATATTCAATTAAGTCCTTTGTCAATGGTCTATGTAGGGGAGGGACAGGATGCACAGTACAGTAATCCTTGATGAACAACAAGGTGGCAGCCCCATTGTCTGTTTGACGGATAGAAATTACTTGCAGCGTGCTCGACCAACAGATTAGACCACTGTTGGAGGGCGAGATAAGATGGCAGCTAGCGGTATGGAAGGTAACTCCTCTTCCAGCTCAAACAATGCCTTTAATCCATTTCCTCCTCACAATCAGGTTGTTTGACACAACTTTTCAGCTTCCCACGCACTCACCCTCTCCCTCTTTCACCTCATTTATTCCACCCATTATCGAGGGGAAGGCTCAAAGCAGAAGAGACTTCATCATGTGAATTAATTTGTGCAATTTATTAGAAGTCCCTCAGCCAATGCCGAAGAGACTTTTACTGTACCTTTTATTAAATGTATTAGAATTGTAACTTTTTCTTTTGGTTCAGTTCATATTTGGCTTTCAATCCGCGTAACTCCTGGCCGGATGAGTTATATGGAAAAGTACAATTCTGTGTTTAATTCATTGCTTACTGTCTGCTTGTCTGCCAGCCGCAAGGCTCAGACATCCCTGCCAGTTGTGTACTTCTTTATAGTATTTTATTATTGAATCATGACCTTGGCAGCAATGCATTCAGTTTAATGAAATCACAGCTCTATAGATTCACATTGCAGAGGTCTGACCTTAAAAGCTGTCAATTAAGGGAATGAACAAGTATTTTAAAAACAATATGACTGCAAAATCCTTGACACAATAGAGAAATCATTTAAAAAATATAATACCATCTATTTAACTGAAGTGTAAATACTGTCTCCCTAACTAAAGCACCTATACTCTGCTCTATAACTGAAGTTCTACTTTTAACCAACACATAATTCACTGTGTTTTAGTGCTCACGTTGCTCAAGGACTACCTTCTTTGAATTACAGGGAACTCGTATGTTTCTAATACCCTCAAATACAGAGGAACATTCTGGTTCCCTGCATGTCTCAAGTACTACACTTCTCCCTGTTTACTTTCAGCTCAAGACTGTTCAGTCATGACAACCTCACTCAAAAACAGGACTAATGAGTAGCATTAATGACCTGACAAAAATAAGCTGCAAGAAAGTGAAAGCAGCTTGAAAATACCAAGTGTTAATGGTGTTACACTTCCAGATGTTTGCAGGAAATCCACAGTCAATTATAATGTTTCAGTTTAAATACTCACAACTACAGTCTTCATTTTTGACTTTTGGGTCGAAATAATTACATAAGTATCCCAAAATGAACTACTGTATCCAAGTACAACTTGTTCAGTTTTGTTTTATTTTGATTTAAATGAAAGTTTTGTACAATTTGTTACAGTTGTATTAAAACAATTAGAGGAACCAAAAATCAAACCTATGATAAGCCATAATTTAAGTCGAGCACAACATATGTGGAATTAAACGAGTGCAGTGCAGATTGATTTATGCATCAAATGCACCAGTAAGCAACATACAGTAAATCTTCAAGCACTGTTGACGGATGTGGGTAGAGAGGCTCGTGCGAGTGTGTGCCAACAGTTGGGTATGTAAGTGCTCATGTATGGACCTCCTCCTGTAAGCATTGATCAACCACATCCTCAAATATCCACGCTATGTTGCCAGAAGGTTCCACCAACAGCTGTTTGTTCCAGGGGCAACTGCTTATTTTAAATTTGCTTAAGTAAAAATGATTATTGCCAATTAGATGCCCATTAATTGTGCAAGCATGGGATGCTGCCAGCTGTTTACATAGGGGAGAAAAATAGCCCTTCTTATTTAATTTTTCCCTCAAAGCCAACGGCGCAGTCTCCCTCTGCCAGCCGCAAAACATACAACCATTCCACTAAAACTCATACCGTAAATGCAAGAGTGACAAGAGAGGCGGTAGTTGCAAACACACCAAAAATCAAGTAAGTGGGTGAGCATTTTTACCTCAAGAAGATGGAAAAAGTAAGAATTTGCCTGAAATGTTTAAACAAAGTAAAAAAGATTGGATCAACTGTGCAGGTGACGCCTGTATCTCATACAAAATTTGCCCATAGCAGTAGAAGAAAAAAAAAAAGAAAAAAACGCATTTATATGAAAACTAAAATGTAAATTCAAAATTTAACTTCAGGGTTACCTCCTTCAGTCCTCATAACAAAGATTTGAACCAATATAAAGATTGAAAACCGTGAACAAAAGTTAAAATGACTAAAAGTTTTGTCTGAAGCCATTAACCTACCTAAGCAGAACTTTAGAGGTTTACAGTTGCTGAACTGTTGCTGAATTTGTGATGAATGGTTGTCAGCTGCTCTGGCAATCTGGACGGCTATAACTTGACCCCACAACAATAGCCCAGGACCCCTCAGCTTGTGCCCCAGACCGGCAGAAAGAGCTGAATTTAGTCTTTTCAATGGTTAGCGTCTGACCTGGGCACAGTGTGCTGAGTCTTAAAGCAGCACACTTTTATTCCCATAAGTCCAGCCTCTGCTCAGCCTTAGCTTAGGCTTCCTGGAAGAAGCATCTATTGCAGGTGTCATTAGTTTACCTCTGACCCTTTTCTAAGCCGACCCTATTAGAGGAGTGGAGACTGGACGCAACCTGTCTCACCTCTGCAGATGGGCGCTGAGCAAGCTGATGCTCCAATTTTGAGTAGACTAGAGGGATAAATAGCATTCAAGTTGCCATGCGGAGCCCTGCAAAAGACTGTCGAAAAGATAAATGAATGCTGAAATCGAGGAAAATTATTCAACCATTTACAACCCCTGCTAGCACATCACTGTTATTCTATTTGTCTTTCACCACTTAAACTGTAAAATCATACAGAGTGCTGCGACCATTTCTCTCTCCGGTTTGTTGCCTCACTTCCACAAAATAACACATCATTGAACAGATAGCATCAATTCTGCCCACGGTAATCCCAGCACCTCTGGTTGTATCACTCATTCAATTTCAGCCGCCGGCTACAGCAAACATTACACACTGCATCAAGATTACCGGAAAGAGGCAGAACGGGGGAGAGAAGAGGAGAAAAAGGGCTGTATCCATCATGTCATGATGCCCCTGTTATTGTGACAGATCAAATTCAGTGCAGTGTGTGTGTGTGTGTGTGTGCTTGTGAGATGCAAAATCGTGGTCGCATGCACAGGCTGGTGTGATCAGCTTGGTGTGACTGCAGATGTTTGAGTGGATTTGTGAGATTTGCCTGACTTAGATGACCTCCTTTATACAGTAGCTGGGGCCCTGGCCGCCATGCTTGTTTTAGCTGCTGCAATTAACCTTGTATTGTTATAACCCTGCAACCCCACCCACTTAGCTGAAGGGCAAAAGAGAAAAAAAAAAATGGCAGGAAAAGTGATTGAAGAACACAGAGGTATGAGACAGATGAGAAACAGGTGAATATATAGGGCAAAAATGTAGGGCAAAAATAGGTGAGTGAAAAAAAAAACCGCCTAAAAACAAAAAGGGAGTCCAGGAAGAGCTAAACAATTTTAATGATGTGGGAGCGAGAGAATGGAGGAGATTTGTGCATTGGTTGCTTTCCTGCCTCCCTGACAGACTGGCTGGCTTGCTGGCTGGTTGCCTGGCTCATTGGTTGGTTTGCTGTACTGTGTCTTTCCTCTGGGGGACGTGAGTTTGTAGTGCCGCCCTTTGAGAGAAGAGGGGAAGATGAAGAGGCAGTGTCAGGCTGCCTTTTAATGGTCAGGAGTGTGGTTAGTTCCACTGACTCAGGCCTCTCCCCCGTGACGCCTGGTCCACTCCACATAACTGGCCATAATTCAACTCATTTGGCAGTTTGAGGTCTCTTAGGTCTAGGGATAAAAAGTGTGGAGAGGCCTAATGGCAGACGGAGGGACCAGCTGAGGGCACTTCTTACGAGATCTCCGCAGGAGAACATTTCTGGAGCAGACCTTGGAAACCACAACGATCAATTAGCTAGTGAACAGGAAGAGCAGGAAGGGCGAGAGGAGAGAGACAGGGGACAGAGACAGCTGAGGATCTACAGGTATGGTATAGGTGTATTGCTGTCGTATGAACAGAATATTGAAGCCCTCTGTCTTCAGTTCAGCTTTTTTAAACTGCAAAGTTATTAAAGAACCCACAAATATGGCATTTCGTAAATGCCAATCCAAAAGATATTGAAAATTGCTTTATCCATCAATAGAAGACTGTTAAAATAAAGAATATTTCTTGTCTTCTCTTTTAAACAGCTCCAAACTACAAAGACTACAAACCAATGTCTTTGCATACTGTATGGAAGTAAAATGATAAAAAATACATGTTCCTGAATCTTCTTAAGGGGGAAAACCAGACTAGCAGTCAAATACAACAACATGCAAATGCTCTCTGACAACTGCGCATGAATCCATGTTTTGATCTGTTAGTGTTGATTGGGACTGAGAGTGAGTCGAGCCTAGTAATGTTATTTAAAAGAAAAGCAATGCAGCAATCCGTTGGTGAACGTTTATAGGAAGAACCCCCCACCACCACCACTCCCCCCACCCCACACACACACAGCGAACACACCTCTGTGGCCATGCAGGGTGCTATGCCTCCTAAGGGGTATTAATTAAGATGTTGAAGGAATAAGTGGGATGGGACTGCAACAGGGCACAGTGTGTGTTTGATAGAAGAAAGGATATTTTGGTGAATTCCAGTCCGGGCATGTTTTGGGGGGCCCTCTGAGAGTGCGTGGTGAGAGCATCTGTGAGAAAGAGAAAGAGAGAGAGAAAGAGAGAGAGAGAGAGAGAGAGAAGGAAATAGAGAGATTTCTGAGTTGTGAGCTTGTGTGTGCGTGTGTGTGTGTGTGTGTCTTTGTGTAAATGAGAGAGAGCCCCGCTGACCCCAAGTTGAAGTGCTCTGGCTACACAATTAAATGGTGTTGAAGCATGAGAATGAATAATCAATCTGCTTTATTATCACTGATGTGAAAATTATAATACTGGCAAAAAAAAAAAAATGGCAAAGAAGGTTAGAATATTTCTTCGTTCTCACAAAAGCCTTAAACAGAGTTGCGTATGTATGTGAATAAAACTTTCAGCGACGAAAAAAACCCCCCACAAAGGTCACAGAATGTGCCTACATGCTTACACAAAAATATGTCTGTGTAAAATATGTCGGTTGAGTATTATGCACTCTGACATACCTTCATTTTGCTCATATGCAGGAAACAGGCATCATCATCGTATCATATCAAGATGGGAACATGAGGGAGGTAAATGTTCAAAATTGACAAAGGAAGAGGTTTTCCAGTCCAAGTGGGTGTAATTTTGGGATTAGGATCCGCTGTATGCTCGTTAGGAAGCATGTATATGATGTGAAGGTTAATCACAGACTATAGCTTTGTAATGCTAGTCGTCACTGCATTGCAGTGCAATCAGCACAGTGAGAAAATAAGTAGGTCAAAATGCGAGACCTTGATTAAAATCGCAGTGATTATAGTGCAGCTTCAGCTCTGATTTTGTGGGTATCCCAACATCTGTCCTCGCGAGGAGGAGCCCATATGAATGAAAATAGACACGCAGTACAGAAGTGGAAGCCTGCAGAGATGCTTCGTGGGTGCACACATGTGCATGCTCCCACTCTGTAATGCACAGATGTGCATTATCCACACAAAGGCAATCACAAAGACTTATACCAAGCAATCTAAATGCTGTACATTCTACGCTTCCTTTGTCTATTTAGGAGAACCACACACATACACAAAGAAAAATGTAAATTGTATATTGTGATCATTGTGTCACATAGAATCTCCTTTCTCCTTTCTCTCTATATTCAGAAACTGAAAGACTGAATCGAGTAGCATTGAGGCTAAAGGTTTCTGTGTAACTTCAAAAAATAGATACACATTTTTCAGATCATTCTGTTTTTTTACGCTACATGCCTGATGTTGATGGCTAGGATGAGACTGTAAACATGTAGTGGCTCAAACAGCATACAAGTATACAAACACATAAGTGCATTTTATTGGTGTAAAAAGGACAACAAACAAAACACACAAAGACAGTCACTAAGCTGTCTTTTTCTCCGACCAGCAAACAAAAATGTTACATATCTATATCAAAAGGGGCACAATATTTAAAAGGAAGAATTGAATTCTGTACTTAGTGATAGTGCAGAAGTAGAATAACTGCTTGATCGATACAGTTTTTCCCTTTTATCTCTTGTTCCTGCCAAGTTCATTGGGAGTCCATGTGAAAAACAAAGTACAGGGTGAAGGAAACAGTGCTCATGCCATTTACCAGCAATGTGAAATCAATATATATTCTGAAATGGCAGGAAAAAACATCATTGTAAACTAGTTATTGACGTGTTAAAGTAATTTACACTTGCTAGTACAAGACAGATCGTGGCAATATTTATTTAGCTGGCAAGCTGGCAGTGGGAAAACGATACGGCAGCTGCAGCTATCACCAGATGCTGGTGTTACAATGTCCGTCCATCAAACCGTCCCCCATTACCCCCCTTTTCCTACTCTATACCCTCCTCCTTCACTTTCCCAAATGGCTGGCTCCCTTTTCGCTGCAACCTGACAGTCTTAAAACAACTGTATAATTAGAGCTGCATCTGTCACACAGGTTTATTCTGGCTTTCAGTTTGGGAGTCACAGGCTGGGGAAGACACTTGAGGACACAACACCAGAGCAAAGGGAAGCGCAGGTAACAAGACCTTGGCCTACAAAAACTGTACTTTTTACTGTAGTGAATGTTGGATATAAAGATTTTAAATTAACAACAAAAAATTTTAACACATAATGAAGTGTCGATTCAAGGGAGAAACACCTAATGGCACAGAATCAGACACCATGTGACTGATTAAATTACTTAAACCAGTACAGGACCTCGTGCTAGACAACTTAAAAGAAGAAAGGAATAAGCCATAGGGTGGGGGGAAAAAAAGGAAATATGCAGCTGTACTGTGAGCTATCCCACTATCAGCTGCTGCAATTAGGGAACACAATGTAAAATGTCACAGCGGATCTGTATCATCGGCAGCCCTGTCACAGGAAAAGGCCAGGAGGAGTGGAGGAGAGGGAAGGAAGGCACAGAGCACCGCGAATCCCATCGGCCAAACCCGCTTTAGTAACGGGAGAGAGGAGATCGTGTAACGTTAAGGCAGGACAACTCTGAGAGCCGAGTTCAGACGCTGTAATGTCAGCCCACTCCTATTAGGGAGGGACAGAGACAGAAAAAATATGATTAACTGGCAATATGCATTAGTCTACACCAGGTTGATGAAATGCAAGGAGGGCAAAGAAGCACATGAGGCAGGAATACATGTGCATGTGCATCCATAAGGTGTGCAGACATCAGTGCAGGAGTTAGTTCATGATGTATGTAATATAGAAATGTCGAAATAATATCCATATTGTGAGCTTATAAATTGTCTGCAATAACTTAATTTGAAGACCACACTTGTGTAAGCTAATGGCTTACGCAAGTGTGGTCTTTCAATGGTTTGAAAGTCTTTATTAGAGTAATTTGGTATAATTTTCCTGAAGAGACCACAACATTTTAGCTATTTTTTGTCCAATTAGTTATTAAATCCACATCACTGATGGTTATTAATGAAAAATCTCATTTTTCTAATATTTTTGTAAAGAAACACATTGTGGTATTTAATTTCTTTCGTATGGCCAAGCCTTACGTAAATCCCTTTTATTTACAGTATTTTATTTTTAAAAAATCCCATTTTGCATTTTTATTAATAATAAAAAGGGAACAGCACATTTCTTTACTTTTTTTGTTTTGTTCTTTTCTGAATTAAAGTGATCATGACATCCCTGAAGTGGTCTTTAGAACATTTACTGAACATTTAGTCCACATCTAAGAAAATGTATCAGAAATTGCCGCTCAAACTGAAATTAGCTGTTTTTTCTTGGTCAGATTGACCCAGTGAACAAAATGTGGACAAAATGTTTCAGTGCACTTTGTTGATGAGCACATGCATAATAAATCAAATAACATGAAATAAATTTATTTCTGAATAGTCATTTCAGAAAAACAATTTAGAAATGAAGCTTTTTGTGACGGTCCTCATTCAAATTAAAGTACTTCTAGTACTACACTAAAACTGATATTAAATCATCATGTAACGTCAACAAAAGACCAGAAAAAAATCTACACCGATGAAAAGAGACCAAATACAACAGAATATGTTCAAATTGAACCAGAAAAAACAGTTTTTCTCTTCTGTCTGGACTAAATTGCTTCCACGCTCCCACTTTCTGTCTATATTAGGAAAATAACGGTGACGAAAGATGCCTTTTAATTTTCAGCTCAGCATCATTTTGACATGTGTAACTGATGAATCTCCACAGGATATAATAAATCATTTGCAGATTTTCGCCCATTTTTGATCAAGTTAAGATGACCAGACTTCTGCCCAGACTCATTACATTTGGGGAGCAGATTGAAAGCACGCCTAGGCACGCTCTGTTATTGTCATTACACACCCTTCTCAAGCTTCTGAGCAACTGTAGAATTATCACCTCTGCACAAGCACACATAGACTTCCACTAGCAGATATATCTGTGTTAACACATTAACACACAAGAGGTAATTATTACATTTGTTTGAAGCAAAAATACACTCCTAATTCCAATTTATGTCTTTGTCTCTCTTCTACGTTAGCGGCTGCGATCTCTGCATTGTCAAAATGTCAAACTGCAGGACATTTGATAGTTTTCAGGGACAGAATAGAAACAAAAATGAAGAGACTGTGCATCCTGGAAGAGTATTAAAAAACAGATATCTGACATGAGGGGCCACAGCATAATATAAGCTCCCTCTAGTGGTTATAGAGTAGACTGCGAGTGGTGATTATGTTGGGAGAGAAGTCCTGCTTCTTTCTAGTTACAGATAAAAAAAATGAAGTCATATTGAAACTTTATTTCTATTTGGAAATAAGCTTTTTTCAGGTTTCTATTGTAAACCTGGAAGGTATCTATTTTGATCTATTTTGTGTATAATTTTGCATGTAAAGTAGAACAAGAGCGTGTGAAAATATTTCCGGTGAATCAAGACTTCACGGGGGTAAGTGCAGTACAGTATGTGTGTGTTTGTGTGTTGTGCTGGGACAGCTGCCTGCCGAAGGAGACAGTTAAGGTTCACTCACAGTACCACAGAAACCCCCCAGCTGGGCTTGCCACTAAGGAACGGAGATGCCCAGGGAGAAAGATAAAGAGAGGAAGATGTGGAGAGAGTTTAAAAGAGGGAGCGAAAGAAAGAGAGAGGAAAAGAGGAAGTATACGCGAAAGAGGAAAAGTGGAGAGCGCGCGTGTGTGTGTGTGTGTGTGTATTCATATTTTGCCTATTTTGCCACAAGCTCTTCAAAGGCTACATTTTGCCTACAACACATGGGGGAATGAGAGTGAAAGTTGAAGAGTTCCTCCTGCTCTTCTCTCTCCTCAATCCCTCCGAACCCATTCTGCTGATTCTTCTTTTTTTTCCCTCCCCTCTCTCTTCTTTCTTCTTTTTTCAGCCCTCATCTCTTTCCTCTCTTTGCCTTCTTGCACACACAAAACTTGGCAGCTCTTGTCCGGCTGACCTCTTCTTGACATCAATTTCACTAGTCCTGTGTTTTCTTTAAATCGAAATAAAAAACAGTTCAGCCTCTTTTTCTCTCTCTCTCTCTTTCTTTTTTTTTTTTTTTTAATCATGCACATTGCCGTCATTCCTCTGATTTGCTTTAAAATGCAAGAACAACATTGGCCTCAGCGATAACACCGAACAAGGAACAATGAAACTAAACTAGGACACTGTCTAACAGCGGTGTGAGTCACTTGGAAATCACCTGCACCGGTTGTCTACATACGAGACTGTCTGGGGCAAGAGACATCGGCAGATCTGTGCTTCTATAAACACAGAACACAAGCAGAATGTTCAGAGAGTGAATACTGATATGCAGCGCTGTGATTCCTCTGAAGAGGCGTCGGCAGGTTAAGAGGATACCTTTTCTCTATATATTTCGACTGTTTTAGTCACGGCTGTGTCTTCTTTCCAATTTCACTTTTTTCCCTCTATCTTCCTTTCTTGCCAAGGTTTATCCCTGAGGTGTCCTCTGGGGCTACCTACTGGATAAGCCATTTGAAATGCATTTTCTAAAGAACCTTCCGTTCCATTTTTGAACTGCTGCTATCTCTCAAAATGTCCTTAAGAAAAAAGTGCGAGAGAAAGAGCGGCTGCAAATGTTTTAAACTACTCTCGCTGTACTTTTTTTGTGCCATTTTACTCATACAGAAAGAAGCCATGGTTTTCCCAGCAGCGGTGTGATACAGACTTCTGGAGCTGTGATCTGTGTGGATACGGCAGACCTGCTCTGAGAGAAGCCTCCACCTTGCCTGTATTGTGCAGCTCCACAGGGGCTGATGGAAAGGCCAAGTACACAGGGCAGAGCAGGAATTTGGGTGAGATCATCCACTGGTGAAACGGGCTTAAGCTTCTCCTTAAAGTTGCACACAGGATGTTATTTGTGGTGGAGTTGGCCTCGGATACAAAGTGGTGAACCGATGAAAATCAGCATTATTCTTAAATACTGTATAATTGATTTAACCAGATTAACTACCCTTATATAAGAATGGCAAAACATAAGAAATATGACCCATTTAAGAATTTTTGGACACACATCAACAAACTTGTGGTTGAACCCTGTGATGTCTGTTGTTTGCATATTAAATGATGCAATTCTTATACAGTATCTTTAGGTATCTGAGAGATACTATGGACCTAAAGCCATGATCAGAAAGTGCATCACTGTGCCACATCATGGACTGCAGCCTGCTTTGTCAACCAATTATGCCAATTATAGCCAGAAACCCCTGTGGTGTTTTGATAAGACCTTCCACAATTTCTTCCAATGAACCAATTTGTTCCAGTATTTGTTTACAGAGAGAGGCTGTGACTCGCAGCAAAAATAATATTTGTTATCTCCGTTTGCCATCAGAGCAGAATGAATCCACCACTGGCTAATCTTAACCTGGCTTTCTCATTGAGGTTTAATCTGGTCATGGCAACTTAGCATCTAGTATGGAGTTTATCTGTCTATGTGTGAGAGTGTGTGTGTGTGTGTGAGGCTGTCTGTGATAGTGTGTGTGTGTGTGTGTGTGTGTTTGCATATGTGTGTTGTTTTCATTTGAGGAGGGTGTGGAGGAGAGGAAGACAGACAAGCCAGTCATCCTCCTCCTGCCCCCTCCCTCTCCCCATCCATGTCAAGAACCAATCACGTGTGAAAACTTGCCTTAACTTCCTTTGCCTGTGTGACTACAGCGTCAGAGAGAGTTTGACAGATCTGTGCGCCACGGAGGCGTCTCCCCGCCATTTGGCATGCCATGCGCGTCTGGTGCGCTGGAGACTGCCTGTCAAACGCCTGTGAGTCGGTGGCGCAGCCAGGGACCCTACGGAGCGCCAGATGGGCCATTAAGGTAGTATTAATGTAGATGCCATCGCTTTTCTCCTCTGACTGGGACATGCTCTCTCGAACTGCGAGCAGCTGCTGCCATTTACTAGGACAGCTTCCTGCTAACTTTGGCCAACTGGCATCACCACTGACTAGCTCTCAATGTAATGATACACTTTTTCTTCCTTCTATACCTGTGACTTTTGTCTTTCTTCCCCCCCCCTCCCCTCCCCTGCCCTCCCTTTCCAGCGGTTTTAACAGGATAGAGCTGATAACTTCCAGCTTTCCCTGCTGCCAAAGTGTTACACTGACACACTGGAGCTCATGCAGGCAGTGATTCCCTCTCCCTTTCTCTCACAGACACACATTCACACACATAAAAACACCAGCAGTCTAATAGGAGTATAGAAACTGGATCCATCTGTACACCCACTCTTAAGCTCATAATCAAGGCATGATATTCAGTAGTGTACGGTTATTTCTGTTTATGCCCTACTGAGTGCTAATATCATGCTTTAATTGAGAGAAAATTGGCTGTTGGCAAGAATCAGAAAAGAAGGTTACCAAAACCCCAACCATGGATAAGTGTTGCAATCAGTAATATTCTATTTAGTTAAGTAGCCTAAAATGGGATGTTTTGAGATCATTATTCAAATCACATTGACAAAATCCTATTATAAGAATTAGTTTTCCAGAAAGAAATGTACAGAATTATTGATGTGTAATAAATGTGCTTTCAGCATTACATACACTAGGGGCGTATTAGGAAACAGTGGGGCATATGATTCAAACTGAAACAAGGTCACAAACACCATATTCTTTCATTCACACTGAGGAAAATAATGCATATTTCAAGCGCAAACTTTGCATAACATTAAATGCAAACAATGAAAATTGCCTATAGTGAGTTCCAGAGTGCAGCAGAAGTCATTTCGTACTAAACTATTACAGCACTGTGGCCTTAAACAAGCCAGACGAGGGAGTGAGTAGTCAGGAGAGGTGGGTTTGTCTCGGTACTTTTTCTGAAAAGACGCAGGATCTCCAGAGGCGCAGGTTAGCCTTCCTACACAGCTGAGACTACCTCCCTCTGTTCCCTCTGTTCCCTGTCTCTCACTTGTCTTGCCTCTCATTTTTTTTTTTTTTTTCAGCAGAGCCCAAGTATACTTTGAGGCACCCCTAGGGGAGCTGGGTATAGTAGTTTAGGTCGCTGTACACCCACACCGAGTTCCCACATACCGCGCAGCTTGTATCTGCAGTAAAACAATAGACACGTGATAGAAGTATATACTATACAGTGACTTGTTTGTCAGCTTGTTGGTCAGCTTCTCAGTTACTTTTTCCCTCTCTTTCTCTCTCTCTCTCTCTCTCTCTTCTTCTCAGCAGCATCAATCTGAGAGTGAGATGTGGAGGGGGGGGGCGCCGTCTATGTTTGTGTCTCGGGAGGCAGCTCAGATGAGGACTACAGGGTTGGCATCACCGGTGGTCAGTGTTGAAATCAAACGCTCTGTCACCGAAGCGCAGCGAACACTTATGCTCCCGCACAGCCGTTAGTGTACTTGTGGTATCAAACTGACACTTTCTCCCTTGGCTGCTCCTGACAAGGAATGTCCTCGTCGAAAAAAATAAAAAATTAGCTGTACCTTGCCAAGAGCGCAGCGGCAATTTGTACAGTTAAGACTTGATTTGTTTCTGAGTAGATGAGATACACATTTGTTGTTTAGAATAACAAATGCACAGGGAATAATGTATGGCTAACGTTCGGTATCCTAGGAATTATTATGGAAAAAACTTGCATCCTTAATTGCTGACCTCACACTGTTCATAAATACTGAATCAGCTGTCTGTCAACTCAGTCTGATTTGAAAGTAATTTGAAGAGCCTCTTCAAAAAGTCACTAATCGAGATCTTCCAACAATGCAAACCAATTTCTCCGTAGTTGATTTAGAACAGCAATTGCTATTTTGGTACTGGGACTCAATGAATAGGCCGGCTTTCTATCTGGGTATCTACACATATTGAAAAAGAGACAAACTGGCACTAATCAGCGTGTCTGCCAAGTAACCAGTGCAGCAGAGAGACACACATACGTTTTTGTGTGTCTGCCTGACAGCCTGACAGACAAGATTAAGAAGGAGAGAGATGTTGCAAAGTAAACTTGAAGATGAGGAAAGAAGGTCTGTATATCGAGTGAGATGGCAAATGGGATCCATTTCCCACAGCTTTATCCAGGAAATCCAACCTGCGTTGAACAGGATCAATTCCTTTATTTGCAAGGTGCATGTTATTGCTTTGCCATGCAAATGCTTTCAAAAGCACAGTAATGCCATCCCGCTATTGTGGGGGAATGATCGCTGCACCAGGACAAGCAAGCCAGGCTTTGATGGGTGCAGAATAACGGTGTTACAGAGCTAAGCAATGTGTGTGTGGGTGTGCTGCAAATAGGTTATTTTGAATGTTTTTTTTTTAGAAGAAAGGCATTACTGGGGCCTATTGGTGCACCGAGGTATACTTCCAACCAAGGCGATTAACATGAAAGGAAATATCTAATGTTATTTTCCACTGCTGTGAAGAGAGAAGCAGAGAAAAGCCTGTAATCACATTATTATTTGTGTCGGAGATCAAGATCAATCAGGGTTAAAGCGTGTCACAATGTGTTACAATAACAATTGATGGTTGCTTGTGTGGGAGATATACACAGCACAGCTGGATGTGTGATACTGCGGCTGGGGCGGCTTCTCTTTGACCAGAGTTGTGTTTTACATTATACCTGCATTCTAATTCAACATAAGCACACAAAGGATAATGTAGTCACATTTTTAACAGTTGCAAATGTGACTAGCAGCGTTTCCTAATAACATGCAAAAAGATAAAGGAGGAGGCACCGTCGGAAAAAACACAAGTGCAGGGAGGCTCCACTCCACTCAGCAGCCCGTGCTGGAAGCAAGGCAGCATCCTCATGCACGGGGAGAAACTATAATACAGACTGCATCAACTTACACGGACTAGAGAAAACATTTAAAGAGTGACACTTATTTTACAGTATCTACACACGACCAAAAAAAAAAATGAATGAACAGCAGAGGAGAGCCGGAGTTGGAATAACACATAACATTCAAACAAGCATGCACATTCGGGTTTTTATGATCCCCCTGGCAAACAGGTGCAAAAAAACCATCATGTTCCTGCAGAAAGAGTGCCTGCTAAGATACTGTCAAGCAGTGTATCGAGCTGGTGAGCATGCGAGTGGTGAGAGGGAGATTCAAACTTAATGAGTGCTTTGGCAGCTTGTGTGGAAAAGGCAGGGAGGCAGGCAGTGATTAACGGAACACTTCAGAGTACAAGGCACAGCGGTGCTCAAAGAAAACAGTGATGATCTCCACTTAATCGCGGAGAAGCCCGGAGCATCTGCCGCCAGAGCAGGGCAGCGGCACCGGCGAGCTCCCGCTCCGCTAGGCTGTCATCTCCAGAGAGCTGTGGCCATATGCTCGGCTCTGCCGCAAACTCACAAGAAGTTAATTTTCTGACAAAACACAGGGATAAATATGACATTCAAACAAGTTGTGCTCAGCCAGGCTGAACACGGGTGCCGTGCCAAGCTCAAGCTGCACACGTGTCACACTTAGGAACAGAGTTTATTTTCATGCTCCCACGGTCGCTTTTTTTGCCTGGTTTTGTAGTAATACAGACAATGGGTGGTGCTTTTCAGCTGGGAGGTGTTAACCTGCTAAAGGAGCGAGCTTTGTTATGCATACAGGGAGAAAATAATCATACACACAACAAACAAAAGGCCTTGTGATATGTGATACTTGAAACTATCAAAGCTACTGCAATAATATAGCTAGTGACTACTTATTATTACATTCAATTCAATGAGATTATACACAGCAGCACACTGAGAACTAGAGAGGGCCTGTCCTGACTGCATTCAAACACATGCCTCAAAATCCTGAAAAAATGACAATGTCATTGTCCTAATGAGGGGAGAGAGAAAGAGGGGAGAGACATGAGAGGGTAAAAAAAAATAAGATTAACTTTCATTTCCGTTCAAAGACATACAGCTCCCCACGGTGTGCCATTAAAATAATGTCAATCAAACCATTAAATAGGAGCTCTGTCTAACCTTGTCTGTTGCAGGTGAAATGCCATAGCGGGCCCTAACAATGGGCTCACAGGTGTGAGCAGAATCCCAACACCTTATCACTGGGCCAATAAAGACCAGAATATAGTGTTTCTCAGATCTCGGCAGTCTGCTACCACTCCATTTCAGACGGTAAAGAGAAAGGGAGCCTTAGGGGCGAACTCTGCAGTTCCAGCCTACAGATTCTTTACAACAATAGCAAGTATCATATAGTACTGAGTCTGGGGGATAGCTGGAGGTGGAGCAGCTTTTCTTGTTTTACTAAAAAAAAGAAAAAAAAACCACACACACTAAAGGAGGTGATAGGGATGAAAGAAGATGGTAGTTGGTGGTATACACAGACACAGACAAGGGCCAGTATTGGGCCTCAGTTTGGAGCAATCAGAGGCCACTGGTTTGGCTGGAATAGGGAAGACGGGTGACTATGTGATACATATACCACCGGGTCTCATACACTGCCACTGCTGCTGCATTTTTCCACTTCAGTATCCTTAACTTTAGCAGAAAGAAGTGAGGGCTGCGTGCAGTCATGCAGATCCCAGCTGCCTTTATCAGAAAGGAGAGGTGAGAGTCTTGGCCCCTGGGCCTCCACACTGCTGCCAGGTGGCTGGGTGCTTTCTGCCCCCCTCCCACCCAGTGTGAGACCAGTCTCATATGAGCCCTCAAGCCTTTCCTCTGGGAATTTATCTTGTGTTACTGCTGGAAAGAGGCCAGGGAAACAACAGAAAACATAACAAGAAAACCGAATCACAATAATAAAACACAACTTCACCTTGCTGATAGGAAAGATTTACTAATCAGGTAAACAGGAGTCCAAGAATTTGAGAGCAACCTCCTTGAAACTCAGTTCAGCATAAGAGAAACAAATGAAAACAGAGCGAGAGAACTGAAATGCTCTTTTTTTCCAATCAATTACAATATGTGGGTGTAAAAAAAAACACTGGGAGACTTAATGTATAACAATGCACTAATGTAACTGCAAGAGACTGGGAAAATCTGTCGGAAATATAATATATCCAGTACACATGCGTGCAGGAGCACATACCCATATATCAAGTGCTGAGTGGCAATCATTCACCTAGACACTGTCACACTGCGGTAAATGGGCTTATTTTGCATGAGAAGGAAGAGGGAGTGATGGGCTGCAGCGAGCAAAAGAGGGACTGAGGGACTGAATCAAATGATATGAGTAGGCAAAATTAAGCTCCAATGCAAGTGGAACACTTCACAAGAGAGCCAATTTCAATTCCACAGCACTTAATTTAGGATTTGTATGGTTCAGCAGCATGCTACTGTATGGTAAGCCATGTAAGGACAGAGATAGAGAGACAACCAGCGAAGAGCCATCCAGGCCCTTGAGGTATCCATCACACGGGCCTGCCTCCATCAGCTTCTCTCTCTCTCTCTCACAACAATGAATTAAAATCTAATGATATTATACTGCAGAGATTATGTAGGTGTTTTAAA
>JAQNCA010000027.1:18662776-18678256 GCA_029783725.1 Acanthurus tractus | reverse complement strand
TGTAAGGACAGAGATAGAGAGACAACCAGCGAAGAGCCATCCAGGCCCTTGAGGTATCCATCACACGGGCCTGCCTCTCTCTCTCTCTATCCATCACACGGGCCTTCTCTCTCTCTCTCTCACAACAATGAATTAAAATCTAATGATATTATACTGCAGAGATTATGTAGGTGTTTTAAAGGGTAAGTCCATATTTTTTTTTTTTTTAGCTTGGGCCCTGTGTTCACATGCTTTTGTGTCTAAGTGGCTAATGGAGATGGCAGCTTTTTAAAATTGTCCAGTATTGAGTGAGTGAGAGTGCTTCACGTAACCTGGCTGCAATGTCATCCTTCAGAAAATTGCGTACCATCAATTTACTTCCAATAAACATGCTGGTTTTTGCCAGTAACAAGCGCCTGAAGTGTCTGACAACATTATGGAAAGAATCCGAACAGAAACAGACTTTTTTTTGTTAAAGAGTAAGATCCTTTTTTGTTTACCAGACAGCCATTATATTGTGCTCTTCAAATAACCAGGCTCCATTTACACAAAGAATTTTATCATCCTAAAAACACTTGATTCAAATTCAGCAGAAACAAAATAAAACTCCCCAAACCCTCTTGGTTAGTCTTTGCACTGTTCTGACAATCACCAATGCTGGTTTTGTTAAAATAAAACCTCAGTTCACAGAGATAGATGTGAATTTATTCTCACTCTATACAGATTTCCCCCGCTGCTCCCACACTGCTAGTATCTGACCTACCTCTCGCTCTTCTCTCAATATTTTCACATCTTACTCTGTGAATAAAGGGTTTATTTTGACCAAACCAAAGCTGGTTGTTGAAACAGTGGAAGATATTTACTTTTTAGTTTGTTCATCACTAGAAAAATCACTAGCATCTTTATACCTGGTTCTCTTTGAAGTCAGCCCTCTGGAAGTCGTAACCCAGCTGGGCATAGAAGTTGTTCCCAAAGCTGTAGGCCTGCCCAGTGTCAGTCCATACGAACGAGTGTCTGCTTCCACAGGCAACACCGACTATATCGACATCATCCAGATGTGCATCACATCCTTCAGCGTCTAGTTCCTGTGGTAACTTAATCTCGACCGGCTTGTCCTTTAATGCCCTTTCTCCATCACCCAGCCTACAAAAAGTAAACAATAAAATGTTTTTGTCATTTTATTCTCTATCATGGTTTGGTATCAAGGTTTAAAAAATTGTCTCTTGATTGAAAATTATAGTACTTAACAAATATTCTACAGCAACTTTAAGTGGAATCATGTCAGCGAAATAAATACTTTTTTTAAGGAAAAAATAGGTTATCAAAAATAAATAATTGAAAGGAGCTCATCAAACAATAAACATAATGTTTTTAACACCAAATATGTTAAATTATTTCTTAAACATTCGGTATAACAAACAGATAACATGTCATTTTAAGCATAACAGCATGAGATCTTAGCAGATATTCACAAGTGCACAATCCATTAGCAAAACTGCGGCGTCCTCTTTCTGTTTCCTCGATACAGACACGAGTCACATATATTTTGTGTCTAACAGGCATATCTCAGTGAAGTCAGTTTCACGTTTCCAGCAAAGAAATAATAACTGAACCCAACTCAATTTGTAGCTGTACAAATGACTTTACACAGGCCTTGGCTGAGAGTTGTGTTTCTGTCTCCATGTCCCTAGCGTGAGTGAACAAAGAACATCCAAGACCCCTTTTCAAGATGAGCTGGTCAAACGCAGCCCCAGCACCCCTGTGACCCGTGAGCTCCCAGCAGCTTCAAACAGAGCTCTGCTGTTTGCTTCTTGATAAAATGCTCCTCTTTGTATTTGTTTCCCTGAGCCAGCGTCATAACCTGCAATGCCCTGGCCATATCTGCTAGTTTGCGGCATGTCTGGGAAAAATAACAAACAGTCTTCTCCATTATTTCCACAAACGGGGAACGAAAGGTCCTCGCCCGCCATCCCCACGAGAGCCTGTATTGATTACAACAATGCTTCAACTCAAGACAAGACCACTTTGGGGTCACTGCTATTTCCATCAGAAAGTTTGCCAGTTTAAATTTACACAGCTCTCTCGTACTCTTCTCCTTTCTCGCCTCCAGTGAGACACACAGGAGAGCTGAAGAGTTTTCAGATATCAGAGTGCCAGTTGTATAACGGAGATGCTCACCCTTTGCTCTGAAAGTGGGTGTTGTGAAGCTCCAACTATAGGCTCCTCCAACTATAAGTTCCCCACTAGAGAGCCTCGACCTGCTTAGAGGGGTCAAAGCATCATGAGAGAAGAGAGAGAAAGAGAGAGCCAGTCAGACAGTGAGATGGAGAGAAGGAGAAGAAGGATAAGGGACAATGGGATATGATGAGAGAGTAAGAAGTGATGCCTTTGTTTCTTTTATGTATTTCTCTGAGGTCTGCTGTGCTCCTGTATGAGTACTTCAGGGCCACTGAATCACTGCAGCCCCCAGGCCCTTAGATGTCATTACAGCCAGACTGGTTCCTGGCTGGAGAAGTTTTAACAAGGAAGGTCATCAGGAGGAAAAAAAAAACAAACAAACTTATCTTTCCGTATAACTATGTTTGTTTCCCTGTCAGAACGTCTTTAAGTTTAATATACAGCTCTGCCGTATGCTGTCAGAAGACGAGAAGGCATTTGAATGACCAGCGGGCAGAGCATAACTAACCAAGGATATTTGAACTTTTATGGACACCAGAGTCGTCCCCTAAAGCATCACTACACCTTCTCATCCTTCCAATGCTGTCAAAAAAAAAAGAAAGCTATGATAGTCTGAGCGACCAGAAATTTCACATATCAGAGTGCCAGCGCCACAAGCACAGTTCACATGCTCATTTGAAACTTTTTACTCATGAAATTCACTCACTGTCCACTGGAGCCGTTTCCCCAAGTGAAGATCTTGTTGTCAACTGTGGAGACAAGAGAGAGGAGTACAGTTTTACCACACGTTGACTGAAAACGAGTGAGCAATGCTGTGAAGTACTTTGTAATCAAAGTGCATCTCTAAGAAAATCTTTAATAAACCATTTGGGATCGTTGTTGTGAAAATAATTAAAAGCGGTGATGTTCAAACACAGTGGACGTCTCACGGTAACAGCTTAGGTTGCCTCTTTCTTCCTTTTTGTGTAGAGTGAGCGGTGCCGTGTCAGTGGGTGGACCCTTCCCCGCTGTGTGAAGTTTGATTAATACAGCCTCGACAGAGAGTTCAGAGACTGGGGCCACCTCTCACACACCCTGCTGTAAAATAATGAGCCTTCAGCGGGAAGGAATAATATACAAGGGAGGGGAGAGACACTTCCTCAGTCTGAGTCCAAGTTGAATATATTCAAATGAAATGAGTAGAGGAGACCATCCTAACTGATTAGACTTGTCTTAAAGAAAGAGAGAAGCCTATATATTTTTCCGTCCATGTACATGCATTCATCCGTCACCTCTTTGCTCTAACAATCCAACACGGTACCGATCCATTTGCATATGGTTTCTATAAATACCTGGATCTCTACCTGCTCCTGCAGTGATTCAAGTCATGTTGGAACACAGACAAGTCTTATTGGTCTTATGGGAACTCGAACACCGCAGGGGTTACAGCCAATAGCAACGTACTTTACTCATCAAGCTAGCCGAGTCCTCATGCATTACAGAGTAGGCTATGTGATTTACCTAAGCTTGTCAAAAGAGAAAAATTATCAAGCAAATGCAGGGTAATAAATTGTAATCCGTGCTGCATATGTTTGACTCGTGACCCTTGGCATTTCAAGGGCTTGGTTGTATAAAAGAGTTGTGGCAGAATGTGCTAAAGAAAATAACATGAAAGGTAAAATAACACTTGGACATTTTGTGAAAATGTGCAAAAAACCAGTCTCTGATTTTTATGAAAAGTACTGTATGTTTTAAAGGGATGAATACTAAATATAAGCCGCCGGGAATCAGTCAATATTCAGACAGTTAATACATGTTTGTGTATAGATGCGGTGCTCTATCTTTCAGTGGTTTTAAACAACATGCAGAGCACAACATGCAGAACATTTTGGACCTGCGTCTCGTACCAAAGTATGAACTACTTCATGTACGATATGATGTAGTCAGCTTTGATTTTTCTTTATTGCAGAACAAGACCGAGCAATAAACACAAAAAATTGCAACTTCAGCTCCAGCCTGGGCACCAGAAAGAAACAACACTGCTAATATGCGGGTAGGTTAAGGAGTCTTTAAGTGCTTCTGGAAAAATGCATATGGTAATAATTCACATGAAATTATATCCTTGAACTCAGCTCTGAACATACAGCTCACTGGACCGACCACACTCATTATGAGCTAATGCTAATCACCAGTTTATGTACAACTTTTTGGTCACAGGAATAATAAGGCACAAAAAAAAAGGAGTTTCATGAAAGGACATCCATTAAAAAACTTTTAAAACACTCCTTAAATACATCAGCAGAGTACAGAGCACTGCTGCAAAAATCATCGCAGCCGACTGTGGGACTATGGCTGCTGTAAAGCTGCTACTGTCATGCATAAAGAATACAGAAACAGCACAGGAGTCCAGGATTTAAGTTTACTTTTACAAGCGTAAGAATCCTCACTGGAATAATGAAATAAAGATGAGAATGAAAATGCAATGGGAATAAAGACTGTGACTGTTCCAGAGTTTTATTGTCTTGTTTTGTATTTTTGTTTTCTTTTGTTCTCGTACTTTTTGTTTTCTTGTTTTTGTTTTCTTTTGCTCCTTTAACTCTGGAGAATTGTTATGTGGGAGTATGATAAATAGCGGTGCTTAGAGTGTGTACAACCAAAACACAAAAGTATTGGCAGCCGTAGATCTGCAGCAATGCTTTGCACACAAGCACATTATTAATGATATCTGAGTTAGCACCAGGCTTGGGTCAAACAGGACGAAATAATAAATAGCATTTATAGTTTTAGATGTTTTTAGTTTTATATTACAAAAGTGTAAAATCTGTGGGATATAAAACTCTGGTTGGTTGCTGCAAACTTTACCGTGGACGGTGAAAGTTGAGTATTCGGTTAGTTTAGAAGCCTCTTAAACGGATTAGCATCCTCATGCATGCAAAATGTTTTGTCCAATCAGGTTTTAAACAAAGGCTACGAACAAAGTTGCAAGTTTTATTTGATGCATGGCTTCATAGTTTATATGTATGGAGGCCATGTGCATTTATCTGAAGAACCCACATACGCGAATTCGCTATGATGCCCCGCTCACTTTTTATCCCAGAGTCCTCTGTTATCCTCAGAGTGGCAGATGTTTCTACCCCCCTCCATCCCACACATCCACCCACCCAGCTCTCTCTCTCTCTCGCTCTCTCTCTCTGCGGCAAGGGCAGCGGATGGCGCAGGGGCACAGGGGCCGACAGTGGTGCATCAGGCTGACGTACAGAACTGATGGGCAGCGCTGAGAGCTGGCAGTGTGGCAGGTTGAGTGCTCACCCTCCTTTGCCCCCCACTAGCCCCCTGCTAGCCCCTGCTGCTCTGCACCATACCCGGGCACCAGCATCCCAGCGGCTGGTGGCCCATTGCTTTGCTCCCCCATAAAAATAGCCCATCCCATTATTCTTCTGCTTCCCAAGGGGCCACAAGGTCTCTAGCATCATTACCAGGACTAAGGATCTGACTCTGCCGCCACCACTTGGCACTTCCTTTCCTCTCCCCTCACTCTTCTAATTATAGGTCAAGCACTCTTTTTGTAAATTATAAAACCTTTGTTCTTATCAAGAAAAACAAAACGTGGAGGAAAAATACCATGAAAAAAAGGGAGGAGTAAGGAAGACGAGAAACAGTAGATGAAGAAAAAGGAGGGAAATGGTCGAAAAATTAGAAAGGGGGGGAAATTTTTCAATTATAAAACCAAGCTAATTTGGTATGACCAGCGACTGTCATGCATGGTGACGGAGCTCCATTATGCAGTCATTTGAGCTCTTTCAAATTAGTTATGTTAATGTCCTGCGTGTGAATGTAACACTTGGATGGGACAAGATTTCAGCAATTAATTTCTACAGTCAGCGGAGAGACAAGCAAATTTATTTTCCCCCTCTCAGGGAATTGGTGGTGGAGGGAGTGAGGAGGGGAGAGAGCATTCTGGAGCAGGGAACAAGCTAAACACAAGACCTAAATAAAGCCTGAACAATGGGAGCCAATGCCTCCTCATTCATTCAATTGACAATGTTTTGCAGCTTAAACCTGTTTTATTAATTATGTTTGACATTTCCTTAATTAGTTTCATTTACACCAAATCAATCCCTGCTGCTGTACAGCGTCATTTATCATTTTAAAAAATTTGCATAGCCAGTGCTGACTTTTTCTACTTAATTATACATTAAAAGTGTCAGCCGCGCTTGCTGCCTGGCATTATCTGAGGCAGAAAGGTTTGTGGCTGGACGGGGGTGGCATTAATCATCAGGGCGGGCGCGGGCAAGGGGTGCTCCTGGTCGCCAGCGGGAGAGCCGAGCAGGGCTTCTCATTTTCAAAGCTTGATGCTTCCGGGGCTGTGGTGACCTTAATGACCTACGGGGAGAGGCAGACAAATCAACGACCTCCAGCCCCCCAAAACAACTACAGCTTGTTTATAAACCGTGGTGAGAGGAAGAAGGAGGGAGCAAAAGCAAGGAAAAAGAAAAAAATCTGGAAGATGTGTGACCAAACCTAAAACATTAGTTGAGGGGACAGCAGTGTACAGTATAAACAGATATTAAAGGCAATGAGTATTAGGCACATTTCAGGGTTTAATCATTAAATGCAACTCTTTTCAGCGTGTATAAGACATGCTTTTCAGAAAAACAAAGAATTATTATAAGAAACTAGCTTCCCACAGATGTAAATAAACTCAGCTTTTTTGGCTACCCAGTTACTGAAAAGCTTTAAAAACCTTGTTGGTAACATTGACTTTTCAATTATAAATCAAAGTTCAAATGCCTATAACAGGTCTTTGCAATATGTTGCAAGACCGGGCAGAAGGGAGGACCAGACCCCGGCAGATGGCAGCTGAGAATCAGGTGGAGGGGAGAGCCATGGGCCAAGTGGACCCTCTGAAGGAGTCAAATCATAATCTGCCCCAATCTATATCCAGATCTTCTGGTTTTATCTTTAAAACTTTTAGTATTAAAAAGTGGATTTAACTTCACTTTGACCTGTCTGCAGCAGCAAGAAGTGGAGCTTCCAAGCTGTGGTAATTAGTCTCTCTTAACAGACTGCTTAACTTACTGGAGTGGAAATTTTCTTTACTTCTCGCATGTTCAAGGGTGGAGAGAGGAAATTTAAAAGAAACAAGAGATAACTAAAAGAAACCAGTTAGTGCAGAGTTCTTACCTGAAAACAACACACACAACCCTGGTGCCTGCAGTTGCTCTCTAGCCTACAGCTAATATACAGTGACAAGTTTTTTGAGGTGAATAAACACAATTGATTCGTCGATCAACTTGCTCAAATAACACAAATAAATAAATCATCCTGTTGTCACACACATGCAAGTACTGCGAGGCAAAAATGATATTTCCTGTCAAGGTGATGACATCTTAAAACACACCACCAGCTTAAGTCAAAGCTGTGAATGTGATGATGATGACATTTGGTACAGCCCAGTAACTTTTGCTATTGCAAGTGATGAATCAATATTAACCATCATATATAACACATTACTACTCCTATAGCAACTCAGTTGGCTGAGTCAACAGGCTGAGTAAGGCTATTACTTTCCCTTCGGCAAGTTTGTGAACACGGAGCGAACTGACAGCTCAAACACCTGGCAAGCTTACTCCTGAGTAAATCTTCTGAGTGTTGAGGTGAACATGGCTTTACAAATCACCCATTCAGGAACTGAGACAGAAATTGGCAGGTAGGCAGAGCCGTGGTGTCAGGAGTGAAAATTACTCTGAAATGCGGAGCACAGTGAGAGGCTGAGTGAGTGAGTCTCTGAATGGTGAAAGCTATGGGTGTCACTGTGGACTATGTTCACATGGGAAATCAAACAAGTGTATTTTGGAGGTGAGTCAACACTTTTGTCCTTTGGAAAATGGAAATATTTGATGTCACTTTAAATTCAGAATGGCCTCAGGTAATGCCACATACAAAGAGAAGTGTGGTGCATATGAAGATACGGCACACGCTCATGCACAACTCTCTCAGAGGCAGACGATCAGAATTTCTCTCGTAGAAGTTTGAATATTTAACTTAATTTTGCAAAATGAAGTCTCTTTTAATTAAGCAGATGCCATAAAAATATAAAGTGATAAAAACCAATCATTGTTCACGTTAGGTGAGCTGCTTGAGCTGGAATCAATGACAGGGAAACACATCCTGAGCCTGGAGCTTCAGGGGAAAAAAGCTCGTCCCAAGCCACCGATTTCTCCAAAAGTCCCCTGAATAAGCTGTTTCAAGATGTAAAGGGGAGGCAGTGGCCGTGGCTTTTTGCTTGTAACGTCCTTCAAGGGCGATAACAAAGGAGAGGCGGGCAACAAAGAACCTGATGAAGTGGCTAATGCCCTGGCATGCCCCAACAGAAGAGGCAGGGGGGCGGCCGGAGGCAGCTATATGTGCACGGCTCACTGCCCCGTCTTACCCCAGCTGAAGTACAGTTATCCTCCCAGGGTCACTGGATTAAGAAATGTTACCAGGAGCATTAACTGTAATTGCGACAGGTTTTATCAATATCGGGGAAAGAGAACGGAAAAAGGGGAAAAGTTACTTGCTAACAGACAGGGGACTGCTTAAGAATTAATTCCTAAAAATGTCGCGGATGGAAAGTCTGAGTATCAAACATCATTATTCTAGAAAGTTCCTAATCAGCATATTAATGGCGCTACATTGACTGCAGAAGTTTCTGTTATTTCAAAGTAAAGTAGTTGAAATAAGCCCCTGACTCTTTTCACTCATAAAAATATTATAATTCATAAAAGTGATCACTCTAAAAAACTAGAACTTTCCTTTCTCTACAGCCCCCCCACCCCACCCCACCCAAACATCACCATCAATTCCCCGACCAAAAGTACCCCTTTAAATGCAAAACATTTCCACTATCAAGGATTATGCTTCCTTTCAGGATAATATGAAAAACCCTTTGTGAAAATATGATGATGAATTCATGGGCCTAAAACTCTGGGGTAGTTTTTACATCGGCGAAAAAACGGAGGGGGGAGGCGGAGAAAAATCACCTATTTGGATGGCATACATTACCATTACTCTTGTATTGTGTCTCCACTTTTCATAATGACGGGGATAAGTGTCCTGCTCCGAATGCGTATCCGCTGACAATGGAGGCAGACATTACTTGGTTAAAAGCTCAGGGTCCTGTGGGTAAAGAGGCCCAGAGAATAAAGAGTATCCGTCATGGCTAACGAGCTATAAGGATAGCACATTGCCTTTATAAATCACTAGATCTTGCTGTTTATTTAAATTCATTGGTGCCTCATTATAACTGAGCTATGCACCTTTAGGTCCGAGTTGATTAGGAGTGCCATAGCTCAAAATGGCTTTTAATTCAGTGAAACGTAGCTCTGACCTTGGTGCCGTAACCCTGACTAAAACACGCAGCGACTCCCACATTAATAATGATGCTACCTTTACTGGGCCGCGGAGCCGCGCCGCTGCTACTTAAAATATGTATTATTAGTTACCAGCGACGGCACATTTATCACACCAAATTACCCTTCGGTGTAAAACTGCTTAATTCTGGGTCCCTGTACCCCTCTGCACTATTACCTGCTCTTTAGAAAAGCCTGGAATTAAATGTGGGGATGAAATGTCAGGGTAATGGGGAAGAGGATGCGGGTCGATGGGATGCACACTTGATCATTCCCTTGTGGCCTTCTCCACATCAAGACGATATACTGAATGTGTCTTCCTCATAAAGAAAGTTCTATTGCGCCCTGCTATTTAGACCTTTAAAGATGTAAATGAAGGGTACTTCTTTGAAATAGACTTTGTGCTGTTCATTAAATTTAGATGCAAAAGATTCTCCACTCCACGTGAGCATGAATGAGAACTTAATACTCTAGGTATCAGGATTTCATCAAAAATGTATCTCGTAAACAGTAACTTTGAGGAAAGAGAACTGACTCGACTGCAAACTTTGGATTCACTGAGGCATTTTTTAAGAAAAGTGACACTTCAGGGAGTTGAGCACACATACAGTACACAAACAGGCAACAGACTCAGCCCTGCCTACTTTCAGCCTATTGTTGCAAGCGGCACGAAACGGGCCTGCAGCCACCGAACACTTGTCATTGTCCGTCCCATGTGTGCCCACCAGAGACTGATTACTTTGACCAATCAGCTAAATGATTAGATCAATTAGGTACTTTGGAGTGTGCATCAATAGCGGCCTGCTGCAGCTTCAAGACCTGTGGGTCCATCAGAACCGCCTCATTAGGTCTCTGGCCTCAACCCAAAACCACACCGCAAAGACAAAGACAGAGAACCAGATGAGGGGAGGACAGTGGGGAAAGGAGAGACGGAGAAAAGAGAGAGACGACTAGACTTCAATAGGTGAATTAGTTGCGTTCCTACAGCAGAGCACCTCTGGGATCAATTGTGTTTATGTGGTGCAACATCTCAAAACGTGTAAAAACAATACAAAGCGATCTAACAGATACATAAGTGGGAGTATTTTGAGTGTTAGCCATATAATCCATCGTTATGAGACCAATGGGAATGCATTGGTATACAGAAATTCTTCTCTCTAAGGATAACATCAAACAGTCCAGTAATAATTTAGATTACCAGGGACAACACTACGTGGGGTTTACAGAGGAACACAGACAGTGCTGGCATAAACACATTTCTCATATCAAACACAGCTGTATAGTACATAAATATATGCACAATACATTAATGGTTTCGGCTCATCTGAGCAAGTGGCAAGGCTGGAGCAGTAAGGGGAAAAGAGACGTTACACACGTTCCATCAGATGTCGAATCAATTAGTCACGACCATCTTCCAGAGTCAGAAATAACCACTCGTTCTCCAGTCTCCAGGGAGCTGGGGATAGGCCCGGGCAACAGAGGAGAGATGGGAAAGTATCCAGAGACCCAAAGGGGGGTAAAAAGGAGGAAAATGAGAGGAAAGGGAGAAAAGGGGATAAATAATGCTGTCTGTTCTATACTGCACAGACTAGCATCTCTATTTTCACTGGATTTCCATACATACAGACGATTCTACACTCTCAGCAGAAGTGCTTTGCATATCAGAGGGCACTCATTTTGCACACTGCAAACACTGCGGTCATTATCATGTGATGACATTATCTTCCTAATCGCACTACAGAGGGTCTCCTCTATAATGCATACTACGTAGATGTAGCACCGAATCGAACCCTTTTTGACAATAACATGGTTTTCATTGGGCTGCTGTTTGTGTCCTTTTCCTCACCACAAAGCCTTTAATCTTTTAATCTGAAGCATAAAGGAAGTGTATACAGCACATAGATCATGTGACCACTTTGCTAAAAAGGTAAAGAGACATGATTATTCGGTGTAAAGGGAAACACAATGGAGATCCTTTTCCCGCAGGCTAAAAATAATTTAATCTGTCATGTAGGTGCACAAATAACAGCCTTACACCTGAATAGCACCCATTATTACTTGGCTACTGAAGTTGGTAGCAGATAAATCTGTTTCGCTTCATCTCTGCAATGGCATAGAGAGGAGAAGCCATTGTATCTGCTCAGATTTCCTTCTTGCTTTGGTAATCTCTCTGAACCACCAGATTAGAGCAATTCATGTTGAATGGAAGACAGCAGATTGAAGGACGGACTGAATAAAATCATCTAAAACTCTTTTATTAAAATTTGTGTTGGAAAGAGAACTACAAAAAGTGTATTATCTGAAATGTTTAAAGCATAGATGAATTGTTAGAGCATAGTTTCGGGATTATGGTTGACAAACATTAAAGTTCCTTTGCATAAAACAAGTGCGTCACAAACAGCGACTATAAATAAAGTTTCACAGTGTGACATTGATACTCTGGTGCTAGCTGCTACCACTTTAGCACCCCTAGCTAAATGTTTTTTGTCTTATTGTTTTGTTTGTAGTTTAGTATTTTTAAAAAATGGTACCAGGATTACATATTTTCACACAACCAGGCAACAAAAGTCCCACAAATAACATCATTCTTACACTCTTTTTCAGTTCTTGTGTTGTGAACTATGTCTAATAAAGCAAAGACAGGTGGTCCCTGCTGTATGCAACACAAGCCAACCCTCTGGGTCTAAGTGTTGTTGTTTGCGCATGGCCTCAACCCCTTGGGGGCACCGAGGGAAGCGACAGTGGAAAACTAGAAAGACAGAGACGGAGAGGGGCATCCCATAAGCCCCTGTGATTCTGCCTTTTATTTTTCCAGGCTGCGGCGAATGCTCCTTGTTGGTAGGGGTTGGCAGCAGGAAGAGGCGTCAGAAAAGCTCCGGTCCCTGCTCTGATTCCGCCACATTAGATGGTGTGTGTTTGTGCCCCAGGGATCGCTGCGCCTCAGCCTGTGTTTGGGGTACTTTGTCAGATGACTCAGTGTGTGTGATTTATGAGCTTTGGAAAGGTTGCATTTCCAGCACGCGTGGACGTCCGCATGGTAAATGGAGAAATTCTGAATTTATTAACATACAATGAATGATGATTAATGTTTTGGTATAGATCATGCTCTCTTTTCAGATGTCTCAGTGTGGGGGTGATATATGCAGCAATAAAATGATATGTATGTACTCAAAAGCGCATTGTATGAGTGTTGAGTCCATGACTCTTTTCGACACGTTCAGCGTGTGCCTGTGTGATGACTGTATGGAAAGGTTTCATGGCGTTGTCTGTACTATCTCCACGGACATTTATGTATACATAACACAACAGCACTTGTTGTGCATGCATTATCCTCCACACAAAGTGAACTGCTCTCTTCTATCGCACAAGCACCTTGCATAGTCAATGAGAGAAAGTATAAATTAAAAACACAAAAAACTGAGAGCAAAAGAATGCAATTTAGACCGATATCAGGACACATTTAGAGATCCATTCGTCAAAATCCCCACCATTATTAACTTTTGTATTCTACAACACATCTTGTGTCTCCCTCATCAGCTTTTTCAATATCTTCTCAAATACATTACTGCCAGTGTCGAGTGGGTATGTTCACCCTGGGCCAATTACAGCAGTGAACCGTAAAGGTAAGCAGTTCTGAGGAGGGTTTTGTCATATATTTGCCTTTGTGTCCGAGCCAGAACCCCACAGTGTTAGGTGGGAAATACAGGGAATGTCAGACATCTTTCTCAACGCATTGACAACAGTGAAATCAATATGCAGAGGCATGTTTCTGGCAGGTTTTTTGGAGTATGTCTATATGGGTGAATGTGAGTCTACCCACATGTTTGCATCTCAAAATGGTGAATCAAGGCTGACTTCTACTTATGCAATGACCTTACCATTTCACCCTTGGAATGAGGGTGAATATTGCTTCTATGCTTGCATGTAAGAAAAAAAAAAGAAGAGGGAGCTGGGTGGAGTGATCATTCTATTGTGTAGCTGGAAAGAAAAAAAAATCAAATGTGTGTGTACGCATAACTTGATGTGGCTATAAATATGTGCACTTAGACGTGACTATGTGTGAGATGTGGTGTGTGTTTGAGTGTAGAGACTGAAGGCAAAAAAAAAAAAAAAATGATACAGTATACAGTACATATGGGCCTGAGTGTATGTGCGTGTGCACATGCTTGTGGGCCAACTTCATAAGTATGTGGTTGCTGTCAGAAGAAGCTGACTGGTGATGAGGGATGGAGAGAATCAGAAACACATTGGGCCGGGTACGGGTTGTGAGCCGCAGGGTCGGCCCTGGCACAAAACACAACTGCCTCGCACATCATTACCCTCATCACCCTAATGCGCACAACACTTAGAGCTACAAACAGGCTTGACTCCTGAACACACACGTCGGCACACGAACATAAAGAGCGACGCACACACTGGATTTCACACAGGCGTATAAACTCAGATGTGCCCACACACACACACACACACACACACACACAAGCAAAGCACAGTTTGCTTATTCTATAGTGTTAACAACTAAAACAGTTTATGTATAAAAGTAACTTAAATTGTGTCTGTTTCTTAAAATAACTAGAGAGAAAGAATCCAGTAACATTGCAAACACCATCATTTGGACACCAAACAGTACAATGGGCTTTTGGTCTGTTCGCTGTGATGTTAAGCGACTCTTCTAGACTTGTTTTTTTACAAAGTAAGCAAAAGAAGGCACTTCTGCCCTCCCTCAGACACGTCCCATTTCTGAAAACACATTGAATACATTTTGAATCCAAAAAAAAAAAAAAAAAAAAGATGAGAGCCATTTCAAACAGAATTGAGCTCCACTGGGAAAAGTATACCTATTTAAACTGCAGGACCTCCATAAAATCACAGTAGTTTCACACTGTAACGGATGCCTTCCTCCCTTCTTGCTGCATGAGAGGTTTTAAGAAATGGTGGGATCGGGGGAGCGTTGTGGAAGAGGGAAAAAAAAAAGAGGGAGGAAGAGAAGAGGGCAGGAGATACGATGCAGAAGAGTGGAAGAGAGAGTTAAGCCAAGCATAAAATAACTTCAATCTAACATCCTCTCAGTGGGGCGGTAGGAGGCAAATAGCAATCCCACCAATGCCGTGTACTCGAGGGGTTTCCCCCCACCTCTCACTGACCCATAGAGAAGAGGATCATGGGAGAGCAGGGATGAGACAAACCCACTTCAATTAAGGCACGGCGACGTCTCGTCAGCACGGCAGATGAGGTGTCAGAGAGTTCAGCCGTGGATAGATCACAGGGAAAAAAAAAGAAAAAAAAAAACAGTTCCTGGCTCAGCACACTCAGGAATCTTGCAGGCCTTGGACCTTTTTTTTTCTTCCCCCCCCCCTTTTGTCCTATTCCTCCTCTCACCGCCTCTCCATAAGTGGTCAGCAGACATTTGTAATATCGAGATTTCCGTAGGGTCTGGGATTTTTAGCAGACCCACCAGTGTCCCTTCACACGGGCCTCTTGGATACTGGGATAGATAAACTTCTAATCTGTGAAATCACATTTGTGCATTAGCAGCGAGGCGCCTCAACACACCTGCAAATGACATTTAAAGGTCAAAACGACATGTATGGTGCGTCAGGTGGGGAGTCTCATACTGCATATTATGGAGCGTTGCCATTGCCAGGGAAAAGCAGGGATTCAAATCATAGGAATGTTCTGGAGAGGGAAAAAAAAAAAGGCTGAGAAACACAGGGATGACTAAAATGAGCTGTCTGTGAAAGGGTGGCCATAAAGAACTACATGGAGAAGAGCTCCAAGTTGCCAGGTTGCCTTAACCACCGAGGGAAATCAACTCATCGGGCTAATAAACAAAACATGCTATTTTCGCGATGCATCACACCATTCCAGAGCCACTGCTGCAATGGGAGAAATGTGCCATCCTATACATAGAAAGAGGTTGTCTTTAAAGGGTGGGGGGAGCACAGGAGGG
>JAQNCA010000027.1:18630681-18642770 GCA_029783725.1 Acanthurus tractus | reverse complement strand
AACAAAGATGGAGGACAGACCAACTCAGATCACCATGAGACAAACAGGCTGTGTGCAGAAACTTACTCTCCTTTAAAGTGTGTGTGAGTGTGTGTGTGTGTGTGTGTGTGTGTTCATACACAGTGTGGTGCATCTACCTTTTTATTCGAAAGAGATGCATAATTTAACTTCATATAAAAAAAAGCATGTTTAAATGTTTGGTTACATTTTGACAAATTAGTGAAGAAACCAGTTTTTTGATTTAGTTTGTGCAACTTAAGTTTAAAGAGAAAACATAATTCAGCAATTAAAATATAATATTGTGTTTTTTGTTGCCTAATTAAATCAAATTTGTTTCCTCATCAAAATGTTTTTTTAAATAATTGTATTTTATAAAGAAGGCATGATTAAAATAAATATATAAGCATTTTGACGAATATTTTTTTTACCTCTCATAAGCGGCATTTGGCATTTAAGTATGTACTTTTTCAAAACTATGCAATGAGGCAAACAGTTAAAAAGGAACCAAACAGCTGTTCTGTCTGGCAATAACAGGGTTCAAGTGGAGCGATGTGCCCCTAAACGGCTAATAAACGGCACAAAATGAGCCTGCAATTAAATTTATACACTTGATTGCACTGCTGTCATGTCCACTACAGGCTTATCGAACACCTGGGATCTATTTCCTAATAGAACCTTGGGGAGAGTGGGGAAGAGAGAAAGAGGGGGGAAAGAAATGAACAAAGCAATCTTTTTTTTTTTTCCCCTTTTATTTTTGGCTGCTTTCTCAGGCGTTTGTAGAGGATCCTCTTCACTCATGCGGAGGGTTTGAGGTTTTAAAGAGGAAAGACAAAAGAGGAGGGTTTTTCATTAAACAACGCTGTATAGCTGTAGCAAATGGGTTTTTATGTATTGAAATTGCCATAGCTCATTTGTAGTTATTAGTAAGCAGCGTTATGACACTCCTCAACAAAAAGTTTGTATTTATGGATTCAATCAAGATAAGTATATATAAAAAAGAACAATCTATAAAGATGTACTGCATCTTATAATCTTAAATGTCATACCTTTTTTTTTTTTTTTTTTTAATTTTCCAGTATTTTGAACAATTGTGCATGCAAAGCACTGAGCTGCATAAATGTCTGGATATGTTATTTGTGACCTGTCTCACCAAGTTACATGCGTCAATACATGATAATGAATAATGTGTTGCAAATCTAATGACATGACAGATTCTCTTCTAACTGACTCCATAAGCGCTGACACGGCACTGCAATACCACTCAGCCCAACCTCAACACTCCATTTCATTATGAAAAAAGGTGTCAGCACAGCAAATTATAATCGTTAATAAACCTTTATTTGATGGTGTTTGACAAAACTGTGACGCTACTGTGAAAATGCTCATCTTTTTTCTCATGTCTGGTTACACTTTCATCTCTAACTCCCTCTGAATCTCCAAAGAGCAAACATTTTACGTCCCTCTCAAAGATGCACTCTGATCAACAGATTTGCAAACGAAAAGTATTGACTATAAAAAAACTAATGAAAAAAGCCTTTTTTTTAAATGTTTATGCAAAAACTGTTCATTTGAATCAAACTTAATAGCTCATGTTTTAACCAATGAAATCAGAAAAAATCTAAAACATGAACATGCACAAATGATTTTTCTTCCTCAATATAAGCAAAAAAAACTGCAAGCAAAAAGTTTAACTTAGTGAACAATACAGGTTTTTACACTATTTGAGTTTAGATTCAGAATCAAACACTTAGTCTGTGTTCTGTTTCCTCATCTACAGCGAGACTTCCTTCTCTTTTGGTTTCCTCTAATTTGCTAATTACACCCGGGCAATTTCAGAGAGCCGGTTCATAGAAAAAGTCACGTTTTGGGGACTCTGGGCTCACAATCTGTCTCTGACCAGTGCTAAGACACATAAAGTATGTGGCAGGAGGCCAACAATAATTTTGCTAACCCTTTTTTAATTGTGGGAGGGTCATTCAAAATGCCCAGTAGAAAGCATTAGCCACTGAACTGCAACTGACAAGGGCAGGTTTCCCACCAGCAAGAGGCACCTTGTAGGCAGGGCAAGAACTTAGCAAAAAAAAAAAAAAAAAATGACAGAAATAATTACGCTATATTAATAGCCGTATTTCAGTGCAAGCGGCTGTATAATTCTTAAAACTGTGAGTACCTAATATTCTGTAGGGTTTTTTTGTTTATTTGTTGTTGTTGTTGTTTTATTTGTCTTGGGCTAAATGTAGAATTAAAATTTCAAATTAAGTGTGGATAAAAAATTATGACATTTCTGTGCTGGAGACCAAAACCATAAATAATTCAGTCAGCTCCTTATTTGATTATGTTTGCTAATTTTGTGACCTTGTCAGGCAATTATTTGGCAATCTCTGCCTTTTTCTCTACTTACCTGGTTCACTGGTTCACTGAGTGGTTAATGGTATTTTAACTTGGCAAATTATGAGAGCTTTTCTGATGTAGCCGCAGCACAATTAGTTCAATATGTTTCACACTTAAAAAATTTAACAGAGCAACTTTCCCAGGAATTTGCATTATTTTCTAAAGGATTCATCACCTGAGAATGTGACAATGAAAAAATATATTCCTCCTCTTGCCTTAAATTATCCTTTTTTTTTGACAGCTGACTAACAATCATCATTACGGCTCAAACAGTTACCTGCGAGAGCGGCCATAAATCTTGTTAAAATAACCCAAACCGTCTCTTGCGCTTTTTTCCCCACAAGAAGCAACCTGTCTGTAAGCACACACCATCTGTACATAGTTAGAGCCGTATGCACACAGATGGCAGCCAAACACTCCCAAAGTTGCTCCGTCCGCACGTCTAACCTTACAAAGCAAACTAATTAACAGTAAAACGCAGAGAGAAGGAAGGAGCAGTTTGAAAGAGTTTGCAATAACTCTAATGAGGAGAGAGAGAGAGAGAGAGAGAGAGAAGGGTCATCTATATAGTAATGCCAGAGGGATGGGGGACTTCTACTGAGGCTCTAGGTTTACTGCCCTCTTTAAGATCCATATTAAATGAGGGCTACTTATCGCCGAGCCTCTGTCCCAACACACAAGCCTTTAACAGCATGGTGCGGGGCACAGGGCAAGCATCTGAGAGGAGGGAGATGAGTGGCTGTGGAGCTGGGAAGAGAGGGAAAAACTGTGTTTTGCAAAATAAGATATCGCTGGAAGCGCTTCCTGTCTCTCGCTTTATTGCAAGGAGCGAGCCCGTAACACATTATCCCGGAGTTCAGTGGTCGGTTATGTGAATGCTAGATTCACATTATTTTTCTATGTGCTTAAGGTCTAGTTAAATCTGCTGGTTTCAAAAGAGTCCTAAAAATTTTACCAGTGCCATATTTAAATTAACCTATGATGAAGAGGTAAATAACTGTGCCAGCTGTGTGCAAATTACCGAAATAAAAGACAAATAAATACATATATTTTACTTATTTTCTTGAACTTATTTTCTTTAAATGACAAGCAGCCAGTGAGGAATTTGTGTACGTCTCTGCTTGTTGTCTTTTCACAAGACCGTGTGCCCACACTTTTCAGTGGCCTACCAAACTAATGAAATTTATTTTGTGAAAAAAAAGGAGGACAACTCCTTGGAAAGTTAATTAGTAGGAAACAAGCGGAGGAAAAAGCAGGAAACGAGAAATGACCCAGCTGCCAAAAGTAATAACGTTTTCATTATTTATTTCATTATTCATTTGTGGATGTGTTCAGACAGAATTAATAATAGAAATCCCTGAGAGAAAATATTTGCGCTGGAACCCTATTACGAGCAGGCCAAGTCCGGTGGCACAGTTAGTTAACATGCACAAATGTACTGCCCCTGACAAATAACATATCAAGTGGAGCCCTGCATTATTTTGTGCTCCCAAACCTCTTTCATTCAATTCTCTGGTTTTCATTTAATTGTTTCAGTCGGGGTTAAGGTTGTATTCAAACTGCTACTCCTTGCTACCTTTGTGGAAAAAAAATAATGCAATTTAAGAAAAATCTAAAGCTATAAAGCAATCATCTACTGCCACATGCTGCGCGAGCTGTATCGCAATAATCACCGTGGCATCCACTTAAATGTCTGTTGGTCTGTTTTCATTATAAGTGAGTTGTCCATTTCTCCCTGAGAAAACTAGTAATGAAGCACAGAATCAATTAGAAGTCCCTTTGGAGAGCGGAATTTGTGCTGTTCCATTACACAATTCGTCTTTTTAGTCCAAACATTACTCTGCATGAAATTCCCTGATCTGGCCTGTGTTTGCTTTTTCTCACTGTTTACTGCAACACTTCCAGGCCAACTCACATTTGATTCTCCCCACTGAGATTCCAAACACACTCCCAATACACGCTCTGGAGAAAATGAGGCCGGAAAAGAGTAGTGGCGAATCATTCAAGGCTGTCCAAAGATCTCTATTACAAAAGCAGATTTTATTTTCACTTCCAACACAGACATCTCTGATAAAAAGCATGTCAGAGGCAACTGGGATGACTGGTTTTTCTCTTGGCATATTATTTTTCACTTATCAAATGTGTTTTCCTTACCAGCCTCCAAACCACAACCTACCCAATTCCTGGCTTTGCTATATTAAGGAAAATTGGGAACGGATGGGCGAGGAACACAGCGCCTCGTTGGATCGATCTATCTATCTATAGAAGGATGTATGGTGTGTGTGTGTGTGTGTGTGTGTGTGTGTGGGTGTGGGTGTGGGTGTGTGTGAGTGTGTGTGTTGGGTGGTGCGGGATAAGAAGAGAGCCTTGGCCATGTGTCAGTTGAGCATTTTTACATTAGCCATACGTAAGGCATTTCTTTCTTCCTCTCCAGTTCGCCGCTCAAAGCACCAGGGCCACAGCCATGTGTGAATAATCACACAGAGGGCCTCAGAGGTGCCCTCGCCGCCTTGCAAGAGGCTGGGTGCAAGGGCAGATGGGGGAGGCGCAGGTTGAAGGAGTCGAGCGATGGGAGGAGGGGGGGGTTGTAAACGTTAACACGTTGAGGATTTGGATATCCTCACAAGCTTGTCTCATTAGCTGCTAATTGGCAAGACTTTCCCCCAATCTTTTGTTCTGCATAACGTTTGTCTTTTTTTTCAGGGGAGGAGGAGGAGGAGGAGAAAGATGATGGTGAACTACATATTTCAAGAGCTCCATGCCTCACTGAGAGAGACTTAAGCCCATATTACAGCAACATAAACACTCCTGTCCTGTGATTAACCTTAAAAAGAAAGTGAGTGCAAAACTAAACGCTCAACTAAATTAGCACGGAGATCAAGGGGGAAAGCAAGATATGAAGAAAGAGAGAAAGAACAGAGACTGAAGAGAGTGAAGGCGGGAAGCAAGGACAAGCTATTTTTCCTCTGTGCCCCTTTTTCCACTCATTCACCTTTCTCAACTGGGAAACTGTAGAAAAACATCACACAGTTAAATGGCAAATTATTACCAAAGCTCCCCTCAGTGCCGGGTCCACAGCAGACATATTGGAGTTGTCATGCGGGGGGATGGCCAATACTTTCCTAGAATTATTTTGAGTATTGCACTGTTTGACAAACATTAAACAAGACAATAGAATACATAGGTAAAGGTGCATTTGCCTACAGGCATAGATGGTTTGAAAGAAAGACAGGAAGAGAGAGAAAATGAGAAAATGGGTCTCCATATTTACAATAGTTTTATGACAGTCGAAGCGAATTATACACTCGCAGAAGGAGCCACTCTGGTCTGCATGAACCTCGAAGAGGAAGAGTCTTCTGTTCACCTTAAGGATTTTTTTTTTCCTCTGCCATTGTGACTGTCTCTGTCTGTCCGTCTGTCTCCTCCTGTCTCTTTCTGGCCGTATTATTTTCTGTCTCTTTGATTTGAGATGTAACTGTGCCCTGAATGCCAATAAGGACTTGGTAGATGGCAGGTGAATTGTCCATTTCTGTTACTTTAGTGGATCTTGTTTTTTTTTTAAAAAAGGTATTGAATTTCAAGGCCAAGTAATTCAGAGAAAACTACGTCTGTCGTAATCTATTTTAATGGACATCATTAAACTGAGTAGACAGAGCTATATCTCTCTTAAAGTTTGAGGAAGGATCTTTATGATGAGCCAAAGAATAAAGGACGTATCAATACTTGCTTTTACTGTACATCCTGAATATAATATTCTGCCTTTTAAAAAGTTCCAGACTGGGTTCTTTATTACTCACAGGTGCATGATGTCATGACAGTCCTACAATTTATTCGTTAAGTTGTTTTAAGTTGAGGAAAGAAGTATGTGTTCACAGCTGAGGAATGAGGGGAGCATCTGAGGAATGCTCAACTCATAAATGTTACAGCGCATACCAACAGGATGCAGAGGGGGAACACTGGAAAACAGTGCAAAAGTAACATGATGGTTACAATTACAGTGAGAGTGAGGGCTCTGTTTTATGTTAAGAAAGATGTCAGAGAGGAAGAGAGGGTTAGGAAGCTGGGTCATAGCCCTCATATGCTGTTTAACACCTGACACCAAGGCCTAACCAAGGTTCATAACTCATATGGAAAGAGAGGTGAAGAAAAAAACAAAGGGAGGGGAATAAAAAAAAGAAGGAATATCCATCAGCCCCTTTTTTGAAAAGTATACTGACTTTCTGTCAAACACGTCTTGTCAAAACAAGGAGTGTAGCAATATACATGCATTTTATATCTAGTTTTCTGTAACAAATGAATAATTTATGCATTATATCTATCATATGTAATGTATATATTATAATATTTTATAAGGGGAAGATCTCTGTCAGCATGATAGAGTCAAACCACTCTTACAAAAAAAGATAATTTCTTTCCTTTGAACATTCTGAATCAAAGTAACCACTTCTGAGCGAAGACATCTGACATCTAACACAGTCCACTGGACTCACAAGAGCCAAGTCTTCTGTAGAAAATTAGGGTAGGTCACAAACGGCCAGCACATGAGTCCTTGGCTTCATCCAACATCCAGCAGATCAAGGGCCTCGAACTAAAGCAGTACTGACACTGACCTCGCCGAGACCCTGCAACTGAAACAGCCCTAACAAGGTATTAGCAGGCACCTCTGTATACCCTCCAACTCTCAGCCCGGGTCTAAAGAAACACAGCTGCACGGGGTGTTTTCCAGGGCGGAGGGCAAACTTGTAAGCAACGTGGTGCCCCCGGCTAAGCTCAAGGGTGAAGCTAGAAGTTCAAGAATTCAAAGCAATGGGGGGCAAAGTTTACCAAGATTATTTTTTTTAAAAAGTATTTCTCCCTCGCCAACGTTGCACTGATTCCACTTAATTTTTTCAGGTTATTTTTCAGAGTTAAAACTTGCTGATCTCTATCTAATGCACATACTATACATCTTTACATTTTCTGTTATAACGGGTACTAGCTTACTTTGCCCTCTGAGGATGTGGTATAGCCGTGTGTGTGTGTTTCTGTGTGTGTATGCATGCACAAGCACGTATGGCGGTCGTCTCTGTGTGACTGTGGGCGTCTGGAGGAGAGAGAAGCCTCATCTGTTACCAGCCCAGCCCGGCCGGCCCGCCGCGTGAAGTAGAACGACAGGGTGTCACTGCCGACGACAGTGATGGATGCCCTAAATTCTGTAGGCAACTTGGGCAATTGGACACATTAACAACAGGCACCTGCTTTCCCCCATACAAATCTATTAAAAGATAACAGCAATGGCGGCTCCCACACTATTAGTAAATTATAGCTCTGTCTGAGTGTGAGGTAAGTGCGGGCCTCCCTCCTCCCCTACCCCCACCCACTCTCTTCGGCTACACTTCTTATTGGTAGTCTCATAGTGCCACCCAGTGGCTACAGTTCATAAAAGCTTTTCTATGATGCAGAGCAATGTTTTAACAGGGACAAATATTCAACAGGGGAGATTTAAGTTTTAAGATAAGGGGATCATTCCTCTCTTAACCTAGGACAAGATCCATGTTTTATAAAATAAAAGACAGTTCACAGCCCATAACCTGCATTGTAATGAAAAGTAATGTCATTATACTCAACTTCTGTATCAGACAAATTATTACAATTTCAAAATGTGTCATAAATGACACCAGAAATTATTCATTGCCAGGCCGGCAATTTGAACACAAATATAAAACTCACACCAAACATAAACTAGTCACGGACGGTATGAGAATTGCCATGACAACAAGTCCTGGGCCAGTCCCATTCGTGGTTAATTGTTGAATATCGGTTGGTGATTATCAGTGGAGTGGAAACCTTTTTCTAGTTATTCTCAGTCTGTTGTATGTGTGATAGCTTGTATGCAACTGTGTGTGTGTGTGTGTGTGTGTGTGTGTTGGTGGGTTCACACAAAGGTAATTGTTTATCAGCCACATGTGCACACAAGCCAGTTTTAAATATGCAAGCTATTCCTTGGGTTGGTTCGGCCGAATAGCCAGAGTTCTGAGACAATGTGGCTAATATAAAACCATTATGACCAACTCAAGACCTCCTCTATTAAAACATTAACAGGAGACCAGTACTTTCAACATGACACCATTATGGTGTTTCTAGAGCTCAGGTACGCCACATAAACGTGTGTCACATAAATTTTCTGTGAGTAAATATTTCTGCGTCTGTGAGGGGGTATGTGTTTGCGAGCTGGTCAAGAATAAAGGGAGGACAAGACCAGTAAATACTTTTACAGCAGGCAGTATGTCAGGATGTGTAAATGTCTCCCATTCCCAACAGCACTGGAGTAAAATTTACAGTCACTTGGGAAGTGACAATGCACAAAAAAGGACCACTTTTTACTCTCTCTCATCTCCCTCAGACCACTAAAACCTTCCCATAAATCTCCTGCGGTCCCCCCAGATGTCTGCTGTTGTCAGATATCATGCCTTGACAATGCCTTCCACCATCATTGTCTTGACAGAAATATGATATGTGAAACTGCAATGTCACATCACTTAACATGATTTAGCCAAAGCTAGCCTGCACCATTTTAATCAATCAAAAATGTCACCTTTTTCCCTGTAATGATAGTGGAGGTATAGGATCCCTGTGTTGGGGTGATCCATAAGACTTATCTAGGCTACTGATTTATGAGTACTGCCAGCTAAAGTACTAAAGGAGCCTCCTCCCTTCCTGTCATCAGGGTTTCTATCAAATTGGCAAATAAGTAGGCCAGTATTACCTCATGGGCAGGAAAGGAGACACTTCATGTCATGTGTAAACCCTATGTATGAGACATTATGTGTGTTTGAAACCTGCAAAGAAAAATCCCTTACCTGCACGAAAAGATAATCTGTTTTCTGGGTCCTGTTTACATGGCTACGGTACTGCAGTTTAGTTTTATACATGTTATCTATAAAATGTTCAAAGTACAGTGTTTAAAAATGCTTTCCAAGGGTTTGTTGCTTACACTTCCTTTGATCATATGTCCCTAATTATTCTGTAAAAATTCAAAAACCTCGTTGTGGGACTGAGACTTTCGGCAAATTAGCATCAGTGTTTAAACAGTGCATCAGACTGGTCACTACAGCATGTCCAGAAAATGTCAAAATACTGCGAGAACTAGCAGACATTGCAATAAATTTAGCAAAAGATAAAGAACAAGCCCGTGTTTGGGGAAACTCTGTAGACTTCATCATGATAAAAAAAATAACCTTGAATAATTTGTGAATAAAAACGTCAACCTGAGCAGTAAAAATTATTAGACAAGGTTGAAAAATTTATAAATATTTTCTGTATAAAACTTGCACCAGTCCACAACCTAACAGGCACAAAAATCCTGTCTACCATAATTAAAAATTAAACACACGAGCTTAACAAAATGGGGAATGTCCTTAAGATATCCACAGTGCACAATGATATACAACGAACTATAAGAGAGAATTGGGGTGTGTACCTGTAATCACAATGGAGTGACTGGATCCACATGCCAGCAGCTTCACCCCGCCATGCCCACCCAGCGTGAAGTCTCTCAGATGGGCCTCTTCTGGACCCACGTCCCCTCGTCTGCCATGTCCGGTCTGGCCAAGCTCCCCACTGCCCCAGCAAAGCAGATTCATATCCAGCTGACACTGTGCATCCTGGGAACACAGACAGAGAAGAGGAATGCGTTTTGGTGACACAGACGGAAGCAAACAAGTATTGCTCTGAGCTTTTTTATCAATATCACTTGGTTCATAAACAAGTGCAGTTCGAAACCAGATTCATATACACAAACAATATGGCACCATCATGTAAACCTCACACACCAATAAACATTCAAAATGTTTCACTGAAGTCACCGTAACTGTTCAAATACTGGTTTTCTACTCGGCATTAAGCTTGCATAAAACCAATCTGGACACTCCAGCCTTGTTTATAAAGAGCTGTGGATCTGATGCAGATCACCAATATTCTCCTCAACATGTTTATTTGCAATCTGCCCTCTGTGCTAATTAGAATGTGACCCTGCCTGCACACACACATGCAAACACACATGGAAGTCGAGTACAAGTGCATGCATACACAGGCATACACACACCCAACAGCAATATAACCAGCACAATTCCATCCGACTGATATTGGAATTTTTCGAAAGAGCAAACCAATAGATAACCTATTACAAAACTATAAGAGATCAATAGCTAATTTCTTTGCATTGATTACCACTTGGACATTTAACATGCGCCCTGTGGCCACAATGTGTGTTCCGCAAGCTTAGATCCCCATTGGCCCTCATGAGTATTAAAATTATCGATTCAGGCAGAGGACTAAAAATGTCAAGCTGTTCATTAATCTTAATAAAGACTGGACTTGACCAAGGCACCCTTTTTCCCAATGCAGGGATACAACCTATCCACCTAGGAGCACATACACGGCATAGATTAATGAGCTTCCACTGAGGGCTCTGATTTAAGTCTTTGCCATTAATAGATCAATTACAAAAGAACAAGTCTTTTATAATAGTGCTTACTTTTTTTTTTTTACCCAGTGTGCAGCTCAACACAACATTTTCAAATTATATTGACTGTTCAATAGTAATTATTTGTTGATAAATTTAAAAGAAACTACAAAAAAAAAAAACAAGCAGCACTGCACTAATGAGGTCTGTGTGTGATATGAGGCTACATCTGCTGTTATGCTACAGATGGCCCTCCACAGTCCATAATGGACAAATGTTATCAGGCGCCGCCTAACAGCCAGTTTCATCTCTGTTTTATGTAGATGAGTTTCAAAGCACGCAGGGCTGTCCTTAGCTTAATGAGGGCCCTAAGCAGGATTTGATTTGCTCACTTTTCTTACTTTTAATTACGTTCATATTTCTGCCACACTTACTCATATGTTTTCTGCACGCGACTGATTGGCAGTTAAGCTGTTGCCATGATTTGCTCGCTGGCTGCATATCCACTAATCAGGGAGACGGATGGCAGATCATTTGAAAATGGCTCTTTTACATAAATACATTTTTTAAAAAGCGACCTGTTGACTAAATCTGTGCATCCTTAAAAAAACCCTTCAAAGCTTTACTATCAATGTCATATCTGACAGAGTTAAAAAAGCTTCGTATTTTGACAGAGATTCTGATATAAATGTCCCAAAGGCTTCATAATGAAGAGAAATCAAAGGCCAGTGACTGACAGTCTTGTCCAATTAATACCACAAATCCAGCCCTGCCACTGCAATGGGCATATCCCTCTGCTACAAGGACATCCTCTAACTGCTTTTACAAAGTAGTTTTGTAAGTTTTTGACATGATATCTCAGTATTTGTTGTGCTGTTCTTGATTTCTGCAGAATTTACACAGGTTGAGGTTCTTATTATACCGTTGATCACAGGTAGAAACTATTGATTGTTAATGTTAAAGGCTGTGTCTCCTTCTTAGATTTCATATTCAAAATTACTTGGAAAAAAGGTTCATTGTGTATAATTATTGACAAAAACAAAAGACATAATTAAGAAATAGAGCTTGCAACAATGCCTAACAGAAATTAATCAGAAAAAGAAGACATCTTCTACACATATTTTAACAACAAAGTTAAACCTTGAGCACTTTAGACATGTGTAAGGGACAAGTATATGTAGATAACAATGTCTTCAATGTTTTGGCACCATAACATATTTCTGGTAGAGAATTGTTTTCTCTTGCTTCCCGTACT
>JAQNCA010000027.1:18597104-18613077 GCA_029783725.1 Acanthurus tractus | reverse complement strand
GAACGTGTTGTCTACACGTCGCATCGGTCCTGCCAAGCAGGTGACACAGTGTGTGATTATATGTGTGTGCACACTTGCATGTCCTTTTTTTTTTTTTGTGAAAAAGAAAAATGTGTGGCCCTCACTTAGCCTGCTACTTTGAAAGACCCCTGTGGAGGATGCTTTTCAGTCAGACCACAGCACTCAGAAGTTGAGGTTAGCTTGAGGGAACCACATTCAGAGGGACTGGCGCCTGAGAGGAGTTCTTCATCGCTGGGCTCAGTCTAAACTCTTCTTACTGGAAAATCACTGCGGAGACCTGCCCAGTGTCGGAACTGCGCTTAGCTGCTTTGTTTTTTCTGTCTCCTTAACGTTGCACCCTGATGGGCTCGTGTAACGTGACAATAAAAATTTAAAGAGCCAGAACCCCTTTACTTTACAGAGTTTCCTATAATGTCAAATGCATCAGATTGCAAATGATGGGCCATTAGCTTCTTGGTGCCAACTTCCTTACTTGGATCAAATTCCACAGGAAAGGTCTCTTTTAAATCCCTTACTAAATTCTGGAAACAGTAAGCGTTTTTCCCAACTCTGAAGTGCTCATATCCACCGGTGACTGTGTGCTCACTTGCTTGATAAATTCCAGCACCTTGCAGAGCTTCTGTCATAATGCCATGGTTGTTGTAGTTAACTGCGCCCCACCGCTTCCTCAGGCGACATTCAATTGGCTGATTCAGCTGGTCATGCATCCATGCAGCTACTCCCAGCTTTTAACGCAGTCGGGGAGCTTATTAAAAAAAAAAAAAGAACCCTCACAGCAGACGGCTACCACTGAAATGCACATTTGGCAATTGTTTAGGGGCTGAAGGCAAATAGTCTGCTAGTCTGGAACCTATGGGATGTTTTCAGATCCAGTATGAGGAGCCTCAGCGGCCTCCCCCTGCGGCTACTCTCCGGGTCAAAGCCAGGAACAAAGGTTTGAAGTAGAAAACGCAATGACGGGTTAACAAAACAGCTACAGTCGGATAACCAAAGATGTTATCAGCCTATAGGATGCGCTTCATTTTTATCTTGTTAAAGCCCCTGTAGACGCTGTGACTGACCTGATATTATGCATTCCTAAAAGAGCGTGAGGAACAAACAAAGTGTTAAGCTTTCCAAGCGCTAAAGTGACATCAGCTTTTGGCCAAAAAGTTAATAAGCACATGAAATTGTTTGTGCATGTCCTAAGCACAAGCTGATTTCATAAAAATTCTCTTACATGATACTAACAAGCTGCCAGGAGCTAGTGACATCGAGCCAAGAATGAGAAAATTAAAAGGCACAAAGGGATACAAACACACCCGCACACACCTGCACACACCCTCACACATGTTACTTGTCTCCCAGAGTCAGACAGCTCTAACAAACAAACAGATAGCTTAGAAAATGTATCGACAGGTGTGAATCTAGAGAGAGAAGATGGTAAAGAAAGACAGTGACACAGTGTGAGAGAGACTTTCTGCATAATCTTGGTTAGCAGATGTAAATTATGTCAGTAATGTGTGTTATGTGCTGCCTATTGTTCTGCTATTGAGCCACCTGCTGCCATCCACATGTGTCACCTATTGAGTGACTGCACCACACCTTTCTGTACCATCAGCAGTCATAACACATACTCTGACTAATTATTAAACATTGTCAATCCGTGGCTGTTACTTATTCATATATCGTGTCAAAGCTACATGAAAATCTGACTAAGTTCCTGCTAATTTCTCTGTTGGAGGGAAAATATTAATGATTGACAGTCTGTCTTTTCATTAACTTTAATTGTGTGTCTTTTTTTAAAGGTAGCACACTGCTTTGCTTTCATAACTACCTCTTTAACCACTTTGGGGTAAAATGAGATGAGATACTAAACTTAGCACAGCAGCACCGTAAATGTTAAAGCATCACAGGAGCCTTTGAGTTGCGCTCTAAGTTTCTTTTTGTTGTGCAGGTATTTCAGGTACGGCTTTAAGGTGCAGGTAATGAAAATGCTTTTTATAAAAAACGACAGCTCAAATCAAGCAATCTGATTGTTAGTTTTGGTATATCAACTATAAATAACAGTGATGGTGTCTTATACCTTTAAACATTCTGAAACAATTGGTGTAAAAGAAGCTCAGGCTTGTTCCTGATCAATGCTGCTGAATGGAAACAACTTCTCTATGGTGGCTGAACTATGAAACTGGATCGAGCGGTGGTTAGCTAGCAGTGCCAAAGCAGGCTGTATCACAAACACCTTCCACTGTTGCAGGCTGCCAGCAGCACCCATTTCTTTGTATGAATAATGACCTACGGATGCTGTACAAACATCATTACAGAATGGTTAAAATATATAACTTAGTCATTGAAATATTAAGTCACTGTTTAATAAAAGCAATAGCCCACTTCAATTTGCGATACGTTGTAATTATGTAACACTTAGGGTGGCAATTCTTACTTATAATTATCCCAACATGCCTTTGTCTGTCATGAGCTATAACCTTATTACAAATCAGTAGCCAGTTTAAAGTTTCTTTTGTTAATTTATCAATGTTGAAAGCGTTGATTCTAGATCTGCTTTACTCTTAACAAGAGCAGTGTCTCTTCTCCTCCTGAACAATGTTCTCATATTTATCATATTTATCACATCATATCAGAGTTGGATGATAAATCAGAGAGGAATCAGCTCTGTCTGTCCGCTGTAGTGCATCAGTCTGTGGTAAAGACGACCTACAGTGAGTAGTTTGTACTTCACACACAAAACTAAACCACTGTATAATGATAATAGGATGTGATGAGGTTTTGGCTCCGGGATCCTGGATCCCAGCACAGGGTAAATATTGTTTTGTAATAGTAAATAGGGTATTGTCCGCAGTAAATGCAGTCCTGAACAACCTGTTTCTCACCTGTTTGTTTTGATCTCAGTTTGCTAGTTTAAGTAACCCTGCATTAACACACCAGAGTAATCACAGGCTCTGATACAAAGTGTCATTTTGCTCTCTTTGAAGTCTGTGTATGGCTTATAAAGGACATGCAGTTTCTGCAGCAATCATTCATTGCTCTTCAAACATGGCCATACAAAAAAAAATGATAGACTACAAACACTGTCAATATAGAGAGTAATTGATTGTATTGCACCATCAAAAGACAACAGAGAACTGAGCAGTGAGGGTACTCAGAGAACAGAAAACACTCTGAGAGGGGACAGGGTTCAGTTTTTATCAATGAACAGCATATTTAAAAGTTTCTCACAATGTGCCCTTCTCATTTAAAGCTCAGCAACTTTTTATGTTTGTTTGTAATATCTTTTTTTATGCAACAGATGGTGCAAAGTAATTTCCATGTATGCACACACAAACTTACAGATCACTCAAAACACAAACACTTACCACAAGGATGAGGGTGCCGAGACACTCTGCCAGGGCCTGGCGAAGCAGCATGTTACGGATCTGGAAGAACCGTGACAGTTTCTCCAAATAGACCTTCTGTCTGCCCATGGTTCTTGCTGGAGGTGGATGAGAGAGTGAGCAGTCAGGTACGGTGAGTTGATAGGGTTTTTTTTCCCAAGTGGCTGTGAGGTTGGGAGGACCAGGCTCCTCTTATAGAGCCAGGATGGGCTTGGACTGGGCCGGTGCCAAGCCTGAGCTCGGCCCCACCCTCTGCATACCACGCCTCCCTGCTTGTTACAGTGTGATTCACACTCCGGTTTTTTCACTGATCCACTCGCTCTCCCTTTCTCTCTCTCTCTCTCTCTCTCTCTCACACACACATGTAAACACACATAAACACTGTGTATTGTTATACCAGTGAGCTCTGTTACTAACCTTATTATTCATTGCATACAGGAGCCAGCAGGAAACCTCTTCAGCCACTTCAACACATGCCTGTTTATTTAACCAAAATAAAATCCAGGTATCACATTTGGTAAGACTTTTATTACATATAAAGTTTTAATTTAGGATTATCTTCTTACCTGTTTGATTTGGGGATGTGCAGCTTTAGAAACAGAAAAACATCTAAATGAGGATTTCATGATGATGATTTCTGTTTACTCCCCCAAGTTAATTTAGAAAACACCATTTTAAAGAAGGTGTGATAACAGTGTTTCTCTGTAATTGTTGTCTCTCTCTTTTGATTTTAAATATATGCAATTCAGATTTTTTTTTTGGAAAAACTTAATATGATAACACAAATTTTCAGTCTAACCTTAGTGTTGCCTGACCTGATGTTAGCTTTTTATACGTTCACTTCTTCACATTAACCATTAAAAAGTCAGTGGTTGTGAATTCTAGAGTTTTTGCTTTATCCTCTGTTTTATAAGTCACAGTCAGTAACTTTATTAGATTACTCAAGTGAGTCGTATGTAGAGAAAACACACTTGTGAAAACTACACCGCAACAACCTGTTTACACTTCAAATGTGCGTCCACCTTTATGGACATAATCCTAAATCTAACTCAAAAAATCCTATTTTAAAATCCCCATCACAGATGCCAAACTTTCTAATTTAGATTTAGATGTTCCACATTCTAGTTAAAACATTTGACATTTATTTTTTGGTTACTTTTAGGGAAATGACATAGACTTATGTTCATTCCTTGGAGACTTAGCTTAACCATAACCGCTACTTGCCGGACCCAAATTTAACCACTGACCCAAAAAATCAGCTGTTTTCCAATTTGGGACACGTCTTTTATCCTCAGCTGCACCAGCTGTCAACAATTAACCAGCCATAAGTCTGAAATGTGTCCCTGAAAACAGCCCGAGTTGTACCCCTGCTGCCTCACACACATGCAGACCCACATAAATGTAATGCATACCTGGTCGCAGTCCTTACTGGTTCATTCCCACCCGTTCACACACATCTCTCTCTTTTTCCTCGCTGTCTCTCACCTCGTTCTCTCCGACCCATTCTTTTGTCCCCTGTCTGAAACTTCATCACCGCATATTATGTCTTCTTTGTCTGGTTTCAATAAAGGTGTGAGAACATTTCCAGTTTTAAAAGCCCACAGCCATGCCTCTATCAGGAGGACTCGGTGTACCATTTCTTTACTCTGTTTGGCCTTCTTTTGTGACAGTGGAGTACATTATCAACCTGGATCACCTGAACATTAAACCAAAAAACATTTTGTGCACCTATCTGCACAGATTACTGGCTGTAGAGAACTTTCTCATGCTTTGCACATTTTACATTAAAATTTTATCACTGCTGTGCCCATAAAGACAGATTGCTGAGTCAGAAGAAATGTATCACTATTGCAAAAAAAAATATCCCTCTTTACTGGCATACAATCACAGTTGACCAGCAATGAGATTTTCGTCAGTGGAGACACCTGAGGCGATCTGAGTCATGTCAGTCACGGCGCCGGCGTCAAACCTACATGCGTCATGAACGTTGCGCAACATTTCACTGCAAACTCCCTTCACTGCAGCCTCCGTGAAGGTGGGCGGGACCGAAGAAGATGACAGGTTCATTCGAAGCATTAGAGGGGGATTTTTTTTCTGAGGATTTTCGCTGGAATTTCTGCGAAAAACTTTATGTGATTCAACTTGATGCAAGTCAGATGTATGTTAAATGATTGTTAAGTAAACCTATGTGCCAGGTGTTTCTTAACTTGCAGGGAAAATTAACCAATATTTAGTTACACAGAAGTGCAGGTGTGATCTCAGGCCTCCAGGAGGTTCCTCCCACAGTCCAGTGACCCACAGGTCAGCTGGATTGAAGACTACTAATTTCCCACAGGTATGATTGTGATTGTAAAGCTTTGTGATTTGATGTTGGCCTTGACTCCAGGTTGTTTCTCTGCTTTCTGTCCAGTGGCTGCCTGGAAAAGCTTCAGCGCTCATAGACAGTGATCAGCAGGTATGGAAAAAAATCCTTTGTATGCTTGCCACTTTATAAAGGCATTATTCTTGTACAGCTATATTGAATTTTTTATCCCTTTATCTTGAGGTGCTGCTTAAATCTTAAGGCTGGCCCTTGGCAGGTCGCTCCAAAGTCTGATATTTATTTGACAGGCTGTGCTAGCATATTTCTTTTAAAGATTTTAGCCCGGCCAGGTTCGCCATTTTCTACTCAGATTTCAGAGTGCTTTTGCACATGTTTGTACTGTACTTTTGTTTTTGTCTATTTGATTCAGTTTCACATCTTCAGGCTTCCAAAAGGAATCCCATCTAGAGGGCCAGAAGAGCTGCATTTTGGGGCCACATGGTTTCAAGCAATTTTTTTTTGGAATAATAAAAAAAAAAAATGGTGGTGCCCACAAAAATAAAGAGCAAAACTTAAACTTGAATTTCTGTCTATTTTCTAAAATAAGTCCTAACAATTAAGCCTTATGGATTGACACTGCCTTTGTGGGCGTTTCCACAGGCCTTAGGTATGTCGGAAATGACACTGATTATTGTTTTTAATGTGTGAGATTGATTGCCACATGCCACATCCATGTGTCTACCAGATGTGTCTTCAGCAGGAGCGCCAGTGTGGCTGTTGTTTTCCATCAGATGCTGGAGGAGAGGACAGGTGCAGACAGGTGGAGAAAGATTGATGTTTGTGACTTACAGCACAGATTGGCACCCTGCCTCGGGCCAGAGAGAGGGATTATATCCACAAAATACATACAATGAAACTTTAAAGTCACCTCATTGGGTACAACTTTTTGATTGTTCGTTAATGCAAATAACTACACAGTCAATTATGTGGCTGTAAGTCATGTAGTGACATGTCAAGATTTTGAAATTCAAACAAATCATCGGAATGGAAGAAAAGTGATTTAAACAATTCTGAGTAATTTAAGAAACTGCAGAATTATTGGCACTTTAAAGCGCAGTCATCTCTATGAGAGCATGGATCCATCCTGTCTTCTATAAACAGTTAAGGCTGGTGTAATGGTGTGTATATGTGTGTGTATGGGGTCTTTTCTTAGCACACTTTTGACCCCACAGGGAAATCTAATGTGATTTATTATAATTTTTTATAAATGTTGAGTTTAAATGAGATTTGTCTGACATTTTAAAGGAAATCACACCTGAGACGGCGTGGGCCAGGGCTTCCTGGTTAGTATGCTAACTCAACTAGGAAGCTCTGCAACATGATACACGGCCATCTCTGATGTAATATTAGCAGTCAGCACGACAGTTTCCAAAAGAAGACCAAGCTCAGAGGAATAACCACAGGAGTGTCTTGGCAAAACAAACTATATGTCAGTCCAAACTGTTTAAAAGAAATCCAAAGTCAAGTTGGGTCTTGATATAACTGACTAATGCAAAGCATTCGACCGTCACAACTCGGTGTCACAGATTCAGAATAAATATGTTATCACTTTCCCAACAAAATCTTCGATGATTTTCTAGTGAATCACACCACAGGGATTTGAATTCGGTCATTATGACACAGACAGCATTGTTTTAATGCAGACAGTTATTATGATGGATAGCCTAGTTGGGTCATGTCCCACAAGGAAATAGATACCTTTGTCTAGTTTAGATATATAATGAATAATTCTCAATGCATTGTCCCTGGAGGTGATGCATAAAGCCTGTTTGGTCTTCTGGTGGGAATCTGGAGCAATCTTTTATACACCGATCTCTGATTTTCTATATTATCACAGGCAGTTTTTTTTAAAAATTGCAGATAAAATCAACATCGTGCCACAAAAACCACACCTGAAGCTCAATATTGGCAAAGAGAAAAAGCTGTGGCTCTGGTAGTCCAACCACTTTTAAAGAAGGTGCATCAGTCCTCTGTAATAACATTTTAAAGGTTGCCTGAAAGGTTATTCACAAAATAAGGGGCAGTGTCTTATCAGAGTAAAGCTTATCATTTTTTCTTTATCAATTTTTTCGCTGTATCTGTCTTTGGCAGAAAAGATTTTAGTAGCATGAATGTTCACAACTTGATGAAAAAAAAAAACATTTCGAAGCAAACCAGGGACGGTGATTCGGAACTTCGGAAAAACAAACCAAAATGAAATGATTCGATTTATTTTCTTTTATTTCCGTTAAGTTTGTTTTACCATGAGTTAACAAAGCAAATAAGTGCAAGACAGAGTGGGTTGAAGTTAGCTGGTTAGCATGCTAACTTCAGTAGTTACCTCTGCAACACAACACATAGACATTGTTGAAGAAACAGTAAAACTGATTCCTCATCCTGTTGATAATAGAAGTGTTCTTGTCAATGCTTTACACACAGTACACGTGGTCCTTGTATTGTTTTGCAACTATTAGTCTTGTATGCAAAAGAGCTTGTTCTCATTTCAACCTGTGTTAAAAAGAAATCTGCAGATATCTGTCGAGTCTTGATATTCCTAACAAAGTGTAATACCATCAGGTTGTGGTTTTGTGGATACAGTATAAATATGTCTTCTCTTTTCAAAATCATCTTCCTGAAAAAAATTTGGCGTTGTTTAGTGTATCAGAGAAGGGTTTGCACAAGTTCTTTTCCCACAAAGACAGTATTATTATCGGGCAGACTGCATGTGTGAGGGATGATTGTGTAATGTCAGACAAGCACATGGATCACTTTTTCAAGCTTAGATAACATAATTTACAGCACTTTCCATGCATTTCACCTGTGTGTGGTGCACAAAACCAGTCTCGTCTGGTATATTTCCACTTTGTACACTTTCTCTATAATTAAGTTGGGCTGCAATCCAAAGAACTCGCTCTCTCTGTCAACAGCTGGCAACACACAAAAACACATACACATCCCATGACACAGCTGGATGTGTCATTTTGTCAAATTAGAGTTTTTTATGTGTTGCATAGTTAACCATGTTGTGCAATTCATCATCAACCATCAGGCCTGAGAATTCTGTGTTTTTCAGTGATGATGTGACTAATATACCGAAGACTCTAGCTAAACTAGGTCATCCTCTTGATTAACACATCTTAATATTTATGCATTTATTCATTTGACACCATAGATTTATTTTAGTGAGTTACAAATTGACTATTTAAAAAGATTTTCATTATGGCATTACTCACATTTCTTTATACATTTTTAAAAGCATAAAAACAAATTCTAAATCAAAATATTTACTCTAAAACAGCATTGCTGTCTTGGATTTTGATTTGTCGGCACTTTGACACCACATTTCTTCCAGATTACATTGAGGATCATTGTGTTCAGGATATAACGTGACATGAAGTTCATCACTCTTCAACTGCATTTTGTACCTGCACTAATCACAACCTTTACCTGCATCTCAGATTTATTATCCTTTCAGAGAGAAGAGGAAGCTGTTCGACTGAAATCTAAGACGAACCTCACAGAGGGCAAGAAAGAGAATGTCACGCAACGAGCAAACACTGGACACCTCCAACAAAACACCCACGAAAAAACTGAGCAGTTCCTGCAACATCCAGGTTATTGTAGTTAATAATACATAAATACATTTTTCTCCAATTTGCATTAGTCGTTATCAATGACCACCTCATAAAATGGTTTAAATAAGTATGAATGTAAGTGATTTCTTCCAACATTATTCTCTGTTTGCTTGTTGCATGATAGCTTAAGGCTATCGTTGCATCACCTGTTGATTGTCAAATGATATGAGGGTAGACATCTGTCTCACCAGGTGGCTTGGTAAACGGAGATGACAAGCACAGACATAACCTGGAGATGGTTAGCTACAATATTCCAAACCAAAATAACAAATAAATATTCAATACATCTTGCGTTCCTGAGAAAGGTGTGTGGCCGTTTCCAAGGTTGTGCACTGGAATTAACAACTCAACTTTATGACACAATTTTTAAACTATATACTGATTTTAAAGGATATAATTGTCTTTGTTCACTAAGAATATCTTATTTTCTTCTCGTTTTTGTCACATTTTTGCACATTGAGAGGGAAAGTGGTAAGCTACTCATACACGTAGCCTACTAAGAGGTCCAAATCAGTGATTCAGACTGGAACTGGACAATCTTGTACATTGGCAGAGAAGAAAATGAAGAGTAAGACCTCCTCCCACCTCTTTCACCACCACCACGACCCCTCCTCCTCTCCATTGTCTCGTATATCTTGTATTGCACAGTTTTCATTGGTAATTTTCAAGTCTTAAGTAATGAGGGCTGTGTAACTCATGTCCTTTGGCAGCCTTAGGCAGCGTTCTTAGGCAGTGTCCTTTTCAATCACTCTTTGTATACTGTTCTTTATGTTTTACTCCAAATCTTATATTCTATTCCCATTGAAACTGTAATATATTTTAGTATTAAACTGTTTAATCATGTTATATACTGTATCTTTTACTGCTAAAGACAGATCGACATATCCACGTGGCACAGGATCACATTAGCTATCAACTTGGTGTGTGCTGTTTAAATAGAGTGGTTTACATTGTGTCTTTTATTTTGCTTGCATAATTTCCATTTTTACTTTTTGAGTTTCACACAGTTGTTATTAGTTTGTCCTTTTTTCTCTCTGTACTCAATTGTTTGCAGGTGCTGCAATAACATAGTTTTACCCTCTTAAAATCAATAAAGACTCATCTTATCTTATCTTACGGACCAATAAGCAGTTACGCAAAAGAATAAACTATGAATCAAAGAAGTAGATATGTATTTATTGGACATGCCAAAACAAACATGTGGTTGGTCTTTAACAGCAATATTTTAACAGATAATATTGTCAACAAGATAATCCATTCATGTTTGTATTGTTCTGTTTTGATATGTGAGGTACAAACAAAACGCAGTTATTATTGTACCTCCTCTGGTGAAAATATCAAATGCTAAAATTTCACAGTGTCTGTATACAACTGTGATGTCTAAAATGACCATTTTTCAGTCCTGGCCTCCACAGATTTGACCAAGCCCTTGCCCATGATCTGGAAGTCCTCCAGGATTGCTTCGACATTGGGAAAGGCGGTTACTTCCTCTCCTTTCACCTCCACACTCCGAGCAGACACCTGCGACGTCTGTGATGTGTTATATGAGGAAGAAGAATACATGAGGTCAGAGTGGTGTACGTTAGCATGTGAGTGAATTTGGGGGGATGGAGACGAAGGATGCACATCGTGCAAACAAACAATAGGATGATTTAAGCCTCACCTTAAATGGCGCTGCGATGAAGGCCTTTGGTTTCCATAAAACTGCAATCACTGTTCCACCAAAGGGATCACAGAAGAAGAGGGCAAGGTCCCCGAAAGCTTCCTGAAAGTGAAAGAGGTGGAAGCTCAGAACACAAACTATTCCACTGCAGTACTTTAGGTCAAAAGCAAAGTCCGTTCAATACAAAATGACATCGCTGAAATTATTTTGATAGCAAACCTACACATCAGAAATATACTTCATATATTTTTCCGTTTACATCCTCTACTTAATTACAATTAACCACTTCTGTCATCCATTATGATGAATGGATGTAGACTTATTCAGTGTAGCCAATGAACATGTACAGGCTTTTTTTGTTTGCTATTTTACAAACAAAGTGAGTACAGCCTGTTTCTGGCCTCATTAAACCTAGAGGTAACTTGCATGCGTCAATCCTGCTGCACAGCTTTTCTCACATCCTGTACCAACGAGGCGTTGCCAAGACCGCGCCTCACTCTTAACATCCCTCACAAGCAAGACTCACTCTGAGCTCTGCCAGGTAGAGGGACACAGGGTTGAAGTCGATGACGGGCAGAGCCCCTCCTGATTGGGCTGCGCGGCCGGTTGCGATGCCCCTGCTAAAGTTGGCTGCAGGAGGGTCTACTGCCTGGCTGAGAAGGGGAACCTGCTTTGGATTCAGGTGAATCAACACGTCGTAGGCATCCAGAGGCGGGCGCATGACCACCTAAACAAACACAGACAGGTGCATCACATGACTGAAATATTATATCACAATCCATTCAGTGAGTGAAGCATTTACAAAAAAAAAAAATGGGGTGAGTAAATGAGAGAGAAAGCACTTATTTTTTTAACTAACCCTGACATCTTGTATCTGGCTGCCATCCATCAGCTGATGTTCCAAGACTTTAAGACTCTCTGCAGCCAGCATCACCACACGCTGCAGCATCTGAACACACACACACAAAAATAGGCATTGATGGTGAAACAGGTGAGCTTTGGACATTCTGAAGCATTTCCACTGAAAATACTCTGACAGGTGATAAAACATATAAACGACTGTGGTGGTTGTTCCGATCACTTGCTGTCGAGGTAAAAACCAATTTCCCAGAACACATTTAACAGGATCCTTAATTGCAAACATGAAAGGCAAGAATACAGAGCAATATCCAACGATCAAGGAGCGGCCTACTGTATGTGTTTCAACCTGCTGGGTGGACGCACACCCTCTGGTTCTCTGCAGTAGAGTAAAAGATTACTTAGAAATCAAGCTGTATCAAAACATAAATCATATCTGTAATACACTGAATACATGCACTCAAATGAATCTTTACTTTTTTGGATCTTCTCCTTTAAAGCATTTATTTATCTTACTGCTGTGAAGCATGACGACTGCATAACTGTGGAGGACGATTCCTTCCCCTGTGTGTCATAAAATTGAAGAACACGATGATTGCAATTATACCATCATGTACTCACAGGTCATTTGAGGTTTTAGGCTTTTATGTATGGTGATTAAATACAAGTGTGATCGATTAGTTTGTGGCCAAATGTAGAGGAAAAGCTGTACTGTTCCCATTTTACTTATGATATTTTTTGTTTTGCATAATTTAAACTTGCAAGTCAGCGATGGCTGAAAAACTAGACACCATCATCTGTCACGCTGTCATCCAGAACTTCACCTCAGACTTCTACCTCTTTCTCCAAATGAAGAGGGAGCTTAGTTGTTGCCATTCTGTCAATAATGAAGCAATCGTCACTGCCGCTGACCGCTTTCAAGAGGTAAATGATACCGACTGGATCTGGAATCTGTACAGTCCATGCTCGCCGGATTAAGCAAGTAACATAGGAGGCTATAAAAAAATAATGTTCTATACTGTGCTTACCTCCTTCAGCCTTTAAATCATGAACTTATCGAGCACCCTTTACTGTCACAGTGTCTGTTTCCACATCAAACTCAATAATGTCTCTCTCTTGACTCGATGATGGAAACTCTTCCATCAACTTACTTGTTGATTACTACAAGAAGACAAACCGGTTCATAACCCAAGTTCGTTTATCAGGAAAAGGTAAATTCTATTATGTCTTTCAGGCCTGTTTATAAATTTTGTTATGTGTAAAGCTAATTATCAATTCTGAGGTTGTGGTTGTCTTGAAATTTTGTTGATACAAAACATCTTGTGAAATCAGAAAGTATCTCCAGTGTTCGTTACCTGTCTCACTCCATCACAATCTGCTCCCTAGTGGTCATTTAGAGGCATTGAGACAAATACAAACACTCTGAACCAGGATCATTAACTCACCTTAGCAATTTGTTTTGAAGCACCTTTACAAGCCTGGAAGTCCATAAAAATCAACAATCTGTACTTAAACAACCAATACATGCGACCCAAACAACGAGATTGTGGTAAAATTAAAATCAATTTTGAACACGGTGAATTCGGCCCACAATGACGTCCCTCTCGTGGACGTCACTGGGCACAGAGTTCCTGCTCTCCACCGCTATATAAAGCAGGATGCTGAGAGAGGCTCAGTATTCATGCTGGGCTTGTTGGAGGACTAAAGTTGGAGGAGCACAGGAAACTTATCTGGGTCAGCTACGCACCATGGGAAGCTGGTGTGTGTCCCTTTTCTGGACACTACTGTGTGTCACTGGACTTTCTTACAGCTGTGGTCACGTCCAGACAGAGGACTACAAAACTAAATATTTACCTTATTTCTCGACATCAGAGGACGGCAATGAAAAGCAGCTGGTGAGCCGAACCTGACAGCCCCCCAAAAAAACCACTAGTAGTGCTTTTTCGGATGTTTTGAAGGGTGTTTTTTTGATATAATTGCTGATGGAGACATTCTTGTCAAATGGAAATTCTTCAGAATGATGTTTATTAACATTATTTGTGCTATTTTAATTTTTATTTTAGTAATAAATAATTTATTTTTATTTCCAGATCAATGATTTACATGAAGTTTTGGAAAGACTTCAGAACAATCAACTTCCAGCTCTAAGAAAAAAGCATGGCTATCTGCCTGTGGTACGTAAACGCAACAGCACAGTCCATCATGAATCTGTTCAGAGCAATTTGGTCTTTAGTTTTCCAGAGACATTCACTTTCTACTTTTGCACAGTAACTAATTTATTTCTCTAATGTCTTATCTTGTCAGTGTGATCCAGGAGACCAGTGTGCGCTAAGAAGAGGCTCCAGGATCGGAAAGCTATGTGACTGCACTCCACCGAGGACCTGCAACTCTTTTCTGCATCGTTGTTTGTGATTTCCTTCGTCTGTTTTAAGTTCAATAACAGTAAAAAATTACTGTGTTTTTATCCATCAATTTGATGGCATAGTTCTCAAGATTTTGTAAATTTTCATTTTGTTTCGTTTACTGACCAACTGTAATATTGTTTTGTAAGTGCAGTTATAGGTGATAATCTATTAAATATATTATTTTGTGAGCTGTGTTCTTGTATTTGTGTGTTCACTGACCTGTACAGAAGGTGCTCTCTTGGTCCACATAGACATTTTTTTGTCTTTAGGCGTAGCAATAAACATGACAGGCAGAGACTCTCTGGAGGCCATGAAGTCATTCTTGATCTCTGTGTAGTCGGCAGCTACACGTGACAAAGAGGAACACAACAAATAAACCTGGCGTCGAAACAGCAATGCACATGAGCAGGATGTTGAAGTGTGTCGGGTTTGTGTATAGAAAGAGGTCAAGGATTTGTTTGTGTGTCAAAGAGGGGAAAGGGGTGGGTGTGTTTTTGTAGTTGTGTGAGAGAGAGTGCTCGCCTGTGAGCTGGTTGTTGAGGTTGACCACCAGCGGGTTGTTCCGCCAGTCAAAGGAGGACAGCAGATGAAGGAAACGAAGGAAGCCGACCTGGGGAGAACTAAGGAAGAGGGAGAAATTTGTTCACATGACCTACTCAGCGAACAAAAGGAAGTGAAAAAAAAAAAAGACACCCACAAATAAAACTGGAGCAAAGGACATTTTATGAAAAGTTAGAGGCAATAACTTACCCGGGAGGAGTAAAGGGTGCAGGCTGCAGGAAAAGTGAAGCCACGAGCAGATCTGCTGTGTCCTCAGTCACGTCTTCACTGAAGAGCTGGGCCCCCAGCCAGCGTTTGGCCAGGCGACACACTGCCCCGAAACACTGGTGCTGCTGCTGGAGCCTGCCGAGAAAAAGTGAGGAAATGGCGCATGTGAGGAAAGAAAAACAAGCCAAAACAGGAAAGAGACAAGGATAAGGGGACAGAAAGTAATGTAATAAGTAAAAGTTGGACAAAGGTTGAAGAATAGCAAAACATATGACCAAATATGTTGCGTTTTTTTTTTTTACTTTTTACAGCATCATGGAAGAGAGTGAGGAAACCAATTCAAAACTCTACAGCTCTTATTCTGGACAATAACTTCTTTGAACTATAGCTTCAATTTTACCCATGCAAAGTACTGGTGAGTAGAGGCTTGTGGATGGTGGCCATCTCCAGAGCCTGAGCCTCCTCGTTGTCCCTTACAACCAGCAGACCATCGGCATTCACACTCTCCCTGAGTACCTGAGGCTCACGATGGTACGCCACCTGGATACGGAAGACCAAGCCATCCTGGATACACAACGAGAGGGAAACAAAACAAAGTTGAACTGCAATTAGAGAGAAAACTGTGAATGATGAACAACTTGTCCGGACTTATCACAAACCTGTAATTAGATTTAAGAGAAAATGTTTTACACAACCTTTATCATAACTAGGTTTAGAGACGACTGTGCAACATGTACTACCTTCCAGACATCCAGGTGTGTTGGGCACGGTCTGCATGTATAATTATGGTGCTTATTGAGTAACTCGGCCAAGCGGTTGTGGAAGGCGGCTCGGATATGGCGGATGGCGAAGCGATCATGAGGCCACTTTCCACTTCCCTCCATGTGACAAATTACTGCAAGAAAAGGGTT
>JAQNCA010000027.1:18554348-18564935 GCA_029783725.1 Acanthurus tractus | reverse complement strand
CACACACACACACACACACACGCTGACCCACGGAAAGAGATAAAGAACAGAGTCTGCTTCAGGCCCACACCTCCCCTCGACTGGATCCAGAATGACTGCAAGGACGGTTTTTATGTGCATGCATTAGTTTGTCTGCATGCAGAGATGGGCCGTTGTGATTACTGAAAGTGCTGAAGGAATCCTCGTAGACAAATGCATACACACACACACACACACACACACACACACACACACACAAAGATACATACACATCCTTGGACGCCAACACAGGCATTCACACAGAAAAAAAGAAAAAACACTAAAAAAACTAACAGACTCTCACAGTCATCGTACAAGAGTGTCTTCTTCTCTTACCAGCACCACATGATGTTTGTCCTCTTAAGAAATTTTTTTGGATAGAGAGAAAATGTGGTGGTGGGGGGCGGGGGAAAGAGAGAGAGAGAGAGAGAGAGAGGGAGAGGGAGAGGGAGAGGGAGAGAGAGAGAGAGAGGGAGAGAGAGAGGGAGCGAGAGAAGCAAGTGATTGTGCTGGTGATGGCAACTGTACAGTTTGTTTCTCTCTTATTGGCTGCCTCTTGGGTTGTTTTTTAAACAGGGTGTCAGTGAGCGAAGAATGTGTATGCAAGAGCGGAAAGCAGAGCAGCAAGAGGAAAGTTTAGGAACTTAGGCCTCATGTGTTGGAGGAAGGCGAGAAGAGAAGAGGAGATGAGGAGAAGAGGAGCAGAGTGAAACTCAAAAACAAAGAAATGGAGCTGTGGAGAGAAGAAAGAAAGAATGAAGGAAAAAGGGGGAGTGCAGATCCTAAAGGAAGAGGGACACGAAGGGGTTTTTGGCGGAGGGGAAATTAGAGCAGAGCAGACTGAGAGAGAGAGAGAGGGAGAGAGAGGGAGAGAGAGAGGGAGAGAGAGATAGAAAGTAAGTGAGAGCGACTATGTCGAGCGCTAGATTGCATTCGAGTGTAAACAAGATGAATCAGAAGGCAAAACATGTTGCTCGAACTCTCTTTCACCTCACGTCTTTCCCAGCTTCCTCTTCTAAGTTTGAGCTAAAAAAGGGCAAAGTTTTGCACAAAAGACATTAAAAATAGGAAGAGTTAACCCTTTTTTCTTCTTCTCTCCAGACAATCTCTTCATGAGTGGAGAGAAAACTCTGTTTGCTTTCTTACCCAACTCTTTCTGAGCTGATTCCTCATGTAAAACTTCACTTCAACATCTGTCTCGACTTCCTCCACTGTAGTAATCTGCTGCGCTGCGTTACTAGCACTCCCGACCTCTCTGTTTTGGTCTGAGTGAGTGTTATTAGATTTACAGGCCTCTGCAGCTGGTGTGAATTACAATGAAGAAACAAATGACATTATTAGTCTGGTCCACTAACTAATAAAAAAAAATATTAATACGAAGTTTAACACAGTTTTTGGTGTGTAATCCTAAAACCCTGCATGTCTTTGTCACATGATTCCTTTTTTACAGGAGGTAAAACACACCTTTGCAAGGCCAGACTGTTCATGTGTGAGGGATTGAGATGTTCGTGTGTGTGCGTATGTGGTGAGAGACTTGGATAAGAAGGTGTTGCGTACTCAGCGAGGACAGGATGGGGCAGGGCTGAACCATGAGGGCGAGGGGAGATAAGAGATCATTTCAGGGAGGGTGTCTTCATCCGGTCGTGGCCGCTCAGTCAAGCACCAGGCTGGTCTGAGGCCAGGGTCTGACTGGGGGGGGTTGTGTGCAGAGAAACAGGGTGGCTGAACTGATAGGGAGGCGCATTACACAATCCCACTGATAGAATATTGGGAACAAGCACTGGGTCAAAGGTTTGACACGGCAACACCTCCGTCAATTTTTCGGTACAGTCAGTACTTTTGGGTTGTAATTAATTAACAAAATCCCAAAGTTTGCCAGGTTTACAGATTCACCTCAAAAACTCAACTTAAATGGTTTGTTGCCTTTAGGAATCTGCCTGGTCACATGTTTTTCGCTGTTTGGCCTCAAAATGACAGATTGAAGTCGGAAAGAGGACGGGGTCGGGGATAGCTAACAAAACGGTTATTTTGTCGCTATTTTTTGATGTTTCAAACACATACGGCACACATGTAGTACATATGATATACACAGTAAGTGCTTATGTTATTTCATCTCAAAAGAACCGTGTTACTGACGGAGTGAGTCCATGTTTGTGAGTACCTGTGTGTGTGTTCTGAATGAGGCAGCAATGTTGTGCCACAGTCACCAAGAGGCACAGCTTGGTTGCTTGGCTGTAGCTCGTCTCTATTTATATTCTTGTTTGTATTTGTGTGTTTCCGTGTGTGTGTGTGTGTGTGTGTGTGTGTGGTGTCATCACTGCAACAAATATATCTTACTGTGTATCTGTGTGTGATTATGCATGCATATTTTTGCATGTGTGTGTGTGTGTGTCTTCGTATGCAACCTGATCCCCGGCTTTCTCCTTTCTTTAGCATCTGCTCCTCTCATTTGTGGCAGAAAGCTGATCCCCTTGGGTGAATTGGCGTCGAAGTCATATGACTGAGGATATGACAACTAGGTGTTCAAGTGTGTGTGTGTGTGCGTGTGCTGCAATCACAGACTGTTTTCACACCATAGGAAGCCGTCTGATGATTTTATAAAGAGTTTTTGTGGTATTGTGCAGTAATAGTGTGGTTGAATGGGTGCGGTTATGCTGTTGCATCCCCTTCATGACTAAGTAGGCAGACCCTCGTGCAAACCACTTCCCATGTCTCTGTGAGATCAAACAGCCCCATATGTGTGGTTTCTGTATTGTTCACACTCAGTGGTAAACTTGAGGCCTAGCATCTCTCATTTTTAGTGCCTGCAAGCCTTTACTGTCTCTTTGTCTTCCTGTTTGTGGTTATGTTTCTTATCTACCTGTCTATCTACCTGCTTTCTTATGATAACAACAACTCGCATCTAGGATTGTTCTGATACTGACACCAGCATCAAAAAAATGCCTCTGATACTGCCTAAACTGCTAGATCGTGTTTCAACAAGAGCAAAGGTCCATGCACCTATCCAATACCATGTCATTTATGTATTAGTAACAGGACCCTGCCACTTCCCGGCAGCGTCCTGCACACCGGTACGCAACTAAACAGATTTTTACTGCACAAGTAGCCAATATCTATAAATGGTAGATGACTTTTGTAACTTCAATCACATTACACAACACCCAACCGGGGTCAGTCGGTCATACAGCTGCTAACATAAGCTGCAAGTAGAAACTGTGCCTTTTGTTAATTGAGAATTGATAAGCCACAAATAAGCACCCTCAGCGGTACCAGCCATTGACTGTGAATGGATGAGAGTGTGTGAGGCGCAGAGAGTTTGTTCACACTTCCATTTTTATTGTTTTTCCGTGTGAGACGTGGGGAGAGCGGAAAAGGAAAAAATAGTTTTGGGAGGTGCCACTGCATGCCTCATATCACGTAGACATTTGCCCTCATGACATGTGTTAATGGGACACTTACACATGTGATGGAGAACAATGGTTTAGTGGTTTCTTTAGGCTCTTACTCCGGTTGTCTTATTCTTAGTCACTGCTGGGTTTTTGTACTTAACTGCTTCTAATTGTACCCTGAAATGCTCCTGCCATACATTTTCATTGTACACTGCTCCCTGCTGAGCCTTCCCCACACCCAAACAACATCACATAGGTGCAACCAAAATCCTCCGACAAACCCGAACTCATTAACAGACCGACACAAATACAAACTCAGTGACTCACACATAGAAACCAATGAACTCGTGAACCCTCATATGCACGGCTTCATAAAGACATAAACACATTGACACATGCATTTGCAACCTGCAGGCTCACACGCTTCTGTTTCTGTCTCTTCTTGAGCTCGAGGCTTTAAACTAATCTGTAGTGAGAGAAACACCCAAAGGTGCCATTCCTGCTAATCAGGGTCAGACCTGTTCCAGTGTTGGCCAAGACACTCGTCAAAAGCCGCAGGATTTGAATCCGCAGTTGTGTTGATGTGCTCACATGACTGATGTGTCCACAGGTTAAGGTGTTTCCCCTCACATCTATTTTTATACTTACGCGTTGTTGTCTTTGAGCTGGTAACCGCCCACATGCCATTTGATCAAGTGCTGCCCAATTTTTTTGCAGTTTCAGGAGGCTGATGCAACCTGACTGACACACTTTCTCTCTCTCTCTCTCTCTCTCTCTCTCTCTCTCTTTGTCTCACTCACACACACACGGAAAACACACACACACACACACACTAGAATGGATGAATCAGATTTGATAACTGACAGTAGCAAGTTGCAGATGAGAGCTCTGCCGTCATCACAGTCAGTGTTTGTCTGGCTCCAGTCTCTGTGGTTCGCTCCTCCACGAAAATCTGCAAGTGACTCACCAGTTATTTTGTGGTTTGGTTAGCCATTTAAAGCTTGAATCTATTTTAGTCGCTGCGTACTTCAAGGCCCTTTCCTTAATTTAAACAAATTGAAGAAAAGAAAACGTAATTAAACTTTTAAAGTTATGTTGCTGCTTTTTTTTTCTTTTGTGTATTCTCTTAAACAAATGACAGACAAATGGAAATGTTATTTAGAGTAAACATCATGATGTGCACTAACTATGTTTGTCAAAGCAACACTGAAACCAGGAAAAATACTATGAGTTACAGCTTCTAAATAATACATCACTTTATGAATCATCTGAGGAGAGACAAATTTTAAATTGTCTTACAGTTTGGCAATGAAAAAAGTCTCCCTCTTTGTTTCCTTCCCTGCCTCTCACTGGAATACATCACTCTCATTTAGCATGAATATTTAATCAATATCATCAATATCTTTCCTATTTAATATCATGTGCTACTTAATACCCATGCATTTCTCAACAGAGGCAATTTTATACAGACATATTGACTTCCTGTGTGTTGTTATGCTCCATTACGGCTGTTATGGTTTACTGTTAAATTGCCTTTTACTTCCCCTGTGATCAATAACACAGTAAGGACGTACTGTATTTCTAAACTAAACGGTTAAAAGCCATAAGGAATCACACAGGACGCTTCAGTGTCACTTTTCACTGTGTTTCATCTGAACCTTTCTCCGGTCTGAATGACCTCTGTTCACAAGTGGTTCGGATTAGCTTGGATCAACAGTAATGCACCGTCCAAAAGAGCTTCCAGCCCGATGGCCCTTGCCCTTATTTAAATGATTAAAGCCTGTGTGGCAGTGCTGTGGCTTGGCAAGTGAATGACATGTGGTCACAGTGTGCCAACCAGTGTGTGGCGACTATTGCTCGCCGGTTGTGTCACCGGGCCGCGGCGCAGCAGTGCGGAAATAACCGGACACCAGTATAGATTTTTCCATCACACTATTTTAGGACTTCTACTGAGCATACGGTATCAGCTGTGTGTGTGAATGCATGTTCCATCTTGTTTAATGACATTCCTGCAATTGGAGAAACATGCTGACCTTCATTTTATTTTGAGTATGTAGGGTATTGCATTTCATCGTTGTGAGGTAAAAGTCATATCTCAACATTTGGTTAAATTTTCGTCATTTTTTTATAGAGCAACTGATGGATTATGTGGCTCCATTACTGCCTGAAAAAAATTCTTTGACCCCTCAGAGTTATAAAAACCCTCATAGGTCTGTTTGATAAAATCAAAACTGCATAACATCGAGATGCCCTGAAAATGCATCGCTGTTTTTTTAGCTCAGTCTGTGAGATGCAAGGTTTTTCACCTCACAACAGGTTTGTTTTTGTTTGTGCAAGTGCAGTACAATATGTGGAACTCTAGCAGAGCTGCACAAACGGATAAACAACACGCAGGCTATTTGAAGTAAACACAACAAAGGGCCTTCCTGTTATGCCTCCTCGCTCTGTAATGTGGTTTGTTTGTCTGTCTGTGATTTTTGCTTTTTATACTCCTGTTCTTTTTCCCCCTCCGTTTCCTCCTCTCTATTTCTGTATTTGTGAGCAACAGTGTAGTTTTAAATAGAGGCAGACTGATTCCTGATTTCTCAGTCTGATACTAGTACAGGTATCTATGATTGGTCATGTTGACAAAAGATAATATACTGGTTTATATTCATGCTCTACATGTTCTACAGCATACACATCCATACCGGCATGTATTATCTTTGATAAGCAATCATCAGCTGATAAAAGCACTATATAAACTGTAGCAGGGAGACAGAAATAGAGAGATGTCTGGCAACAGTTAATCAATAAAAGTATAACAGGAACCAAATGAACTTTTGATGATGCCATACCACGACTAATAACAATACTAATAATAATTCTGAAAGGTTTGGCCAAAACAACAGTTGCAGTGAGCGTCAAGGTGATCCTCAGTTTAGTTGCAGCCAAGATCCAGACATCACCCCTATCCGTGGGAATCTGTAAGAAGAAAGACTCAGAGGAAGGTAGTTAGTCGGTTTCAAGCATGAATTGAACTCCAATGCAAAGTAGATGAACAGAAAGAGAAGGAGAGAGAAGCCCAGTATCTAACAGAAGTACCTTGGCAGCCGAAGCTTATTATACAGCAGAAAAACCAGGGGCTGATCCAAGGCAAGCCTGAGCCCGCCCCAACAATAAGCTTTATCAAAAAGGAAAGTTTGAGGCCTTACTTTTAATGTGGAGAGGGTGTCAACCTACAGAGCTGAAACTGGAAGTTGGCTTTGCAGGGGAGATACTTGACAGATGAAGCTCCCATTCCACTTAAAAGACTTCGGGAACCACAGGTTAATCTGCATTAAGTCTTGTGAAGGGGTCACAAGCCAAAAAAGGTTGGGAACATCTTCCATGCGGTACTTTGCTGGGTGTTTTGGGTTGATGTACTGACTGTGTGAAGTGTGATCTCTGCATGGCTGCAGCTCTGCTTCTCTGTGCCAGGCTGAAGTCCAGGTGTTTGGTTTGGCTTTGCTCTCTGTTTGATCAAGCTGTTTCAGGAAAACTGACTGACCTGAGCTAAGGCCAAATGATCTTCTCTACTCACAACTTAAGCATTTTTCCTTTGTTCTTGTCTCTCTTCGTGGTTACTGCTACATAGTTCAGAACTTTGCACAATTGAATTTATTTTTATACATTTCTAATGCAGAGAATCAAACAACATCGTTGTCCTTGTATGTTAGTGCATTCACACTTCTCTGTTCCCATTCTGCACTTTGGAAGAATGAGCGCTTCATTTGCCCTCCCTCACCTCTCCCTGTTTGTTGTCTGAGCTCAGCCCAAGTCCAAAGTTTACTCTGAAACATCCTCACCAGAGTGTCAGAGTGGCTGCGGACATCTGGGGTTCACAGAGGTTACCAACATTCCCAACATCACCACAAGTAGCAGTGAGGTGTCACTGCCTGTGTCATTTCAAAAGAAGAAGATTAGAAATTACAGTATGTTCATGGTTGCTTGACATTTGTCTGCCATTACTTTACTTACATACTTTAATGGGCTGTACATTAATGGTCTTTTACCTTATACAAAGCTAAAGAGCATAATGTTAGCCTATAATGGTAATGCATTTGCAGTCAGTTGAGACTAATGAAGGGAATATTCCTCTAACCATTACAAACCATCACAATATACAGCAATTTGCAGGTGTATTGGGTTGTATTTTATCTTTTTATACAAATACATGGCCGAAATGATGGGTTGGCTTTTATAACATGAGTATTAACAAGGCACCAACAAAAAGGTTTAAAGGTGCAATTTGTGAGATAAGGCTGCCTGATGAGTTCATACTCCAAACTTCAGGCTGAAAAGGAATTTTAATATCTGATCCATTTCTTCCTTTTCCCTCAGTCACCATTTTAATCACCTCCAGGAACAAAATATTCCCTTTAAGACACTTTGCAGGTATTCCTTATCCCCATTCTTACCCCTAATCCCTGCTGACAGGCTTTCAAAAGGACATATTAAGAAATTACAAGGTAATATGTCTGGTGGATTAATTCCATTTCAAACTGACACTGAATCCACAGTGTATCTGGGGAGTAAGTGTGATAAATCTAATCAGATGTGGCACAGAGAACATGTTCAGAGGATTACACTTGTTAAACTGTTCAAGACATGATATAGCAGAGATGTTTGACATTGTTATGACCTGAGTCATTTTGAATCCTGCAATCATCCATCTGCTCTCAATTATTCACTGTATTTTTCAGTTTCAGTAGAATCAATTTGCATTGTTTTTTATGTCTTTTTGATCTTTGGTTTGCTTTTCAGTATCTCTGTAGAAAGTTTAGATAAATACCTAGTAGATAGCTACAGGACATACAACATTTGCTTACTGTGATATTTAAATGGTCACCGTAAGTAGCATTGTACCAACCTGAATACAGATGTAATGCCTAGCGCAGACCCAGGTAGCATTTATCAAAGATTTTAGACCAATCCAAGATCTTTAATCTCTTTTTTTTTCTTTCTATACAGTAGTTTTAGTTTTCGGCTGCTTCTCAAGTCTGTGTCCTTACAGGCTGAGATCTCCTGGTGTTGGTTCTCTCGCTAACTTGTCCTCAGCTTCCCAGATTTACCCCAGTTTTGATCCTATATTCTCTTCCCTACTGCTCTTCACCCCTGTTCTCATATCTGTCCCATATCCCTCAACCAGATTTTTACACCCCACCTTGTTATCATATCCAGCCAGGCCTTTGAACCAGTAATCTAGCTCATCTTCATCTCTGATAATACCTCAGACTTGCATAATCAATCAATAATACACCAAGCCCCCAACTGTCCCAGCACTCATTTTCCAAAGCAAGTTAGAGCATAAACTGTGCTATCTAGTACACATGTCCCCTTATGAGTTAATCAGCCACTGTGATCCACACAGAATCTCTGCAGATCACTATGTGAAAATTTTAATGCAAAAGTAAATATTTAATCACCGTTCTCTGTTTGCTTTCAATATTTGGAGAAATGCATCTAATACTTATAATACAGCACAAACTTTACTGAAATAGGGCACGGCATCTCAAATGTATGCTGAGATTCATATGTGAGATGTTGTTGCAGCAATGTGAACTATCACTTTAAGAGTTTGCAGCTGAAGAAAGCCTTAACAAGATTAGCCCTGCCACTTGACAGCCACAGCTTAAGAGGCACCTCCACTGACCTGTGTGTCTTTATCCAGCAGAGAGTGTACATGTGTGTTTGTTTGTGTGTGTATTCAGTCTTCGACACTGTGATTGTTGGTGGTTGAGCCTTTCAGTTTGTGCCTGTGAGCTCTTTTTTTTTTTTTTTTTTTGCAAAAATCTGAATGTTTTTCTGTGTGTATTTCTGTGTCTGTACATGAATATCTGCATAGCAAGACGAGCAGGACATGCCTGTGCAGCCTCAATCCTCTCAAGTCAGAATGCAGGCAGCATGTTATGACTTCAGACTCTGCTATGCACGCTTTGTCTTTATCACGGACGATTTGTGCCACTCAAGAATTTAGAGCATCCACTCAACCCTCTCACCTCTCAAAACCCTCCGTCCACCTTGTCTATCCCCAGACACTCTCCTGTCTCAGGCTGTGATTTAGGATGAAACAGGCTTAAAATTACAGGCAAAGATTTTAAACCAAGAAGAAAACAAATCATCAAACAAAAAACAAAAAAAAAAGCCCATGGAATCACTGGAATTTTTTCCAAAAGTGTTTGTTGTTTTAAAAGCATTTTAACCACTGCCATCATGAAAATCATAACCACAAGAAAGAAGGGTTACAAACTTGACATGGGGTTGGGCTGATGTTTGCAGATGTGTTGTTGGTGATGGCAGCTGGGTGGCCAGATGCTGCATGACTGTAAATGGGCAGCTTTGGCAGTGAGAGGGGAGCTACTTAGGGGCAGTGAAGAATATGCAGCGTTGTGCTCTTGTGCATCCCAGGCACCACTTTGTGAAAGCCAGGCACCTCACTGGGAAGCATTTAAGTTGGCATTAATATCATTATCAGAGGCCTGTTTATTCTCTGGCTGACAGCAGGCAGTAAAACACAAAGAACCCATCCCCACCCCCACCACCACCCCCACCATCACCACCACCACTAACAACAACAACAACCTCAGCAGTGCTGCCTTTTCCATTCACTCATCCCACCCTCCATCCTTCCTTTCTGCTCAGCTATTCCCACCTCTATCCAGCCTTTGCCCCGGGACCTCAAGCCACTTAACATTCCCGACATATTCCACCATCACGGCCCATCAGCACCAGCACAGACTTGACCTGATCATAAATCAGCGCTAGAGTCGGTGATCACTTGTCCGCAGCCGCGGAGTCGGACTCACACTGTGTTGCAGCAAGGGAATAACACCAAATGATAAGTATGTCAGCAGGAAGTGCTTTAACGCTCATCCTTTGTTTGGGATGCTGGAGACCAGCTTCCGCCAGCTTAATAGCTCATAAATCTCAATCATCCCTCCTTCTGTTCGTGGCTTTTTCAAATTTTATGACAGGAAGTTATAAAAATGATTTGTACCAGTAAAAGTTTTATTAGCTGAAAATAATTACACCCCACAGCAATCTTTTTTTTCATTTGACATCCCTTTCATTCATTTATTTCCTCTGGGAATAGATATGCCCAGTTTTTATTCTCAAATAAAATTATTTGACATAATATGGTCATTGGATAGGAAAAAGT
>JAQNCA010000027.1:18537825-18549722 GCA_029783725.1 Acanthurus tractus | reverse complement strand
GGCCTAGAATGCAGATAGCTTCGCTGTACACCAAATGTCTCTTTCTCTGACAGCACCTGAACGCAGCGCAAGATGAGATGGGCGACTTGTGTCGTGACGCGGAGTCGTGGAGGCGTGCCTCTGATGAAATCAGCTGGGGAAACAACAACAGAAAAGGGGGTGGCTCAGACCAGGAAAACCTTTATGCCAGTTATGTTCACATTTCACTCCAGCGAGCGTCCGTTTTACATCAGAACAGCGTTGTATCAGCTCCGCAGCAGCGTGTCGCTACTTGTTGAGGACCGACAGACTCTGGATTAAAGAGGCGAGGTGGAAGTAAGAGGAGGAGGATGTGACAGGGCAGAGGTCCTCCGCGACGCCCGCAGTTATATGCGCTCCTTGACAAACAACGGGACCACCGCGACAACCTCTGCATTCTCCGCGCGTCTTTGTCCGGTTTGAGCGACCGGCTGATCCACTAGCAGAGTGGCATGTGGGTCAATTCCGGAACCGTCGGAAGGTAGGGACCCCTCCTGCGGGGATACTGGGTCACATGCTTCCAATGCATTTCTTATTGTGCACAAAGCAATCCACACACCACTTGTGATATCATTTACTCCAAATCGTCTCCTCCATTTAAATTATAGTGACCTTATTGTACTTAATGTGTTTTTAATCTCCTCGTGTATTTGTACAACGCCTCTGCAATAAGTCCCAAAAGCTCTTATATTCACATGTGTGAAATTGTCTTATTGAGAGATGTCACAGTGTTATTTGTTGTTTACCCACATGTGCTGCACAGGCTGCTGTTATTAGAGCATTTCGACACAGTGTTGTAGTGCAGCGGATGGGCTTGGCACATTACGCAAGACTTATCAGCGCATCGCTTGGGATGTGAGGCTCATATCCACCTGCCTTTTACAACACCGATAAGACATTTTATTGTGGTATTTTAGCCTGTCCGGGGTTTTTATGTCCGCAAACATGGATGACAGTTCAATAGATTGTCTCATTTACTGAATCAGTTTCCCAAAAAAAAAAAAAAAATATGAATGGGCCAGGTGGTTATGAATGGCTGCGGGGAGAGGGAGCACGCGAGGCGCCTTTCATTGATGAGTGATGCTATCCCACAGTTTTTTTTACTGGAACAGCATGCGGATCAGAACTATGACAGGAGATTACGTGCGGAATCTCACTTTATTCGTTCAAACACAGGCACGCAAACACATGCACGCGCATGGCCAAAGAGACACACACAAACACACAAACACACACACACAATGTAATGCTGATCCCGTGGCTATGACGTCAAGAGAGGGATTGTGTTACGTAGGTAGCTGCGGAGCTGGTGAAGAAGAGTCTGTCTTGTACCTGGAAATAACCAAAGGAAAAAAAATAGATATATTTTACATGAGGAATTTTTTATTTGACCTCATTTTCATTTTCACCTTTGAGCAGCAGGCCTGTCATCAACACAATCATATCTGCAGGATGTTGTTGCATAAACAATTTGGCACACTTGCCTTCCACATTGTGCAATCTTTGTCTTTTGGCCAGTGTGTTTCTCTTCTCAAAAGATGTCTTTTGACGGCCACGCTGCAAGTGAATCTCATCCATTTGCGGAAACACCAACTGTTCGAAATGTTGGTTCTTTAGTTCAGCATGATTAAAATATTCTGTTCATGCAGTTCTCTCTTTTCATCCCTGCTAAAAAATTATGAAAAGAAAAAGCAAAAGATTTGGTTTTAATGAGTCAATGAGGTTGTCATTATGTATACTGTCAGATGGTTCTGGAACAGAGCTACTTATTGTCCCGGTTAGGCACCATGCCCAACGCTTTCACTGTGTCAACAGCTTTCAGATAACATGCAGTGCGTTCCTGACAGACCCGCATGGAAGAGTCTGCCAACATATTAAAGCTTGCTTGAATTTTCTGACCCTTGTAACGAGCTGCAGTGGAAAGTACACGAAGGAAACAGACACGCTTATTGTGTCTATGCTATGTCTATGCATATGTGTGTCCTCAAAGATGTCAGTGTGTTATAGACCGCAGGGCTTCGGTGAGAGAAAGTATGTTACACTCTTTAAACTATGTTCATAACTGTTGCTGGTGGTATATTTCTTAGCTATTCCATATATAATAGCTTGATTTTTGGGTCCGAGCTATTTTTGAGTTGGAAGGACCAAGATTTTATGATTGTGACCCATTTTTTAACATGTTTTACATTATGTCTAAATCCCCTGTGGCATTCCCAAAAGAGATGGGTGGCCTGGAATAACGCCTTACAGACAAACCTGGTCCACCTCTACATCGACAAAGTTGCAATATTAAGGTTATTGATGGAGTCTTTTGGCTCAATGTTACATAAATTTACATGAGCTTTGACTCAGTTTTAGAGAAAACACAAAATACTACACTTTTCATTTCCAAAATTCTCATTTGAAGATAAGGATATCCATCGCATAAAGTCATGCATAAGATATTGCAGATCATCAAAAATATATATGAATTTTAAAAAAAATCTATCTGGAATCTTTTTCTCTATAATTATGAGTTTAAACAGAGCCAGTCACAAAGTGCTGTCATGGTCAATGGTGAATTACAAAAGAATTGACAGCTCATCTGTTTATCTTATCGGCAATGTCTCGATAAGAAAATATGAAAAAAAGGTGTGAAAAAGTGGGAGAGGTGATAGCAGAAAAATGAACGACTTCCTCTGTCAAGCTGTATGGAAAAATATTCAGGGGTGGAAACTGAAAAATATAAGGAAGTGGAATAGAAAGACAAGGATGAACGAGTTGAGACAGTGAGAGAGAAGGAGAGAAAGAGTAGGTGGAAAATATGGACAAGGGAGGAGGAGGTGGTGGAGGAGGAAGATGAGGAGGGATAACGGAAACGGGGGCATCAGGAGGAGCCTTCCTGTGTTTACACAGCCTTATCACAGCTGAGAGAAGATAGGAGGAAGTCTTCTACAGGCAGGCAGACGTTCTGCTCTCATGACCCCTTAATTCATCAGGATTGAAGCATGCATATCCCCGTCTGCCACGGGGCCGTGCGGTAATACCAGTACCATCTGCAGTGGGTGAGGCGTGTACACGCCGGCATGCATGCGTGCATGCATGTCTGCATTAGTGTTTGCGAGTGTGAGGTCTACCGCCAGCTATCCAGGGAGCCAAGCAGAGGCCACAGACCAGGTTATGTAACCAGTCTGTGCCAGCTGTGCCTGTAGCAGTCACTGTCAAACAACCATATAACACACAGACACACACTTCTCCCACATACACAAGAGCACACACACCTGGGATGTAGACACAATGACAAATGAGTAGACATTTTCCATATTGAGAAAAACCCTTTCTCAAAAACAGTTATGAAAGACTGAATTTGCATACATAATTGCACATAATGTCGTCCAACAATTGCTCACAGACGCTTGTGATGGTGTCAGTCCCGAAGCTCTGACTGAGTGTTGACCTGTGAATAAAGTGGGTGGGTATTGGGGTCATTTTTTTTTTGCCAGACTGGATGTGGGGCACCCAAGAGGCAGGTTGCATAGCGTAGCATTGGGGGTGAACTCCAGCCTCAAGGAGGAGGGCTTAGAAGAGGCAGATGGGGGGCTACTGAAGGGTTTTTGGGATGAGCGTTTGATGCCAGTGGAACGCTAAAGGTGTTACATAACAGAGAGAGATAGAGACAGAGGGGGAAGCGAACCGGGTGTGAGAGGGCCGTCTGCTTAATGCTGCTCTTTGATTGCTATCCAGAAAAATGTGCAGTCATAGATGCATATATGGATGTCATATATGGATGTCTGGATGTGAGAGAAATAACTGGGACAGGAGGAGGAGGAAGAGGGTTTGGTCGAGAGAGGTCACAACAAGACAACGAGTGAAGTGAAGGATGGAAGAGCTGTGAGCTGGAGCATCACACGCAGGATGTTGAAGGGGAGCGAGGGGAGCTTGTCAATGGGTCAGAAGGTTTGGTTGAGTGGGCACAGCTGGGGACAAAGCAGACATACCCAGACAGACTAAAGGATAAATGAAAGGATTTAGTAAAGAAGCAACGAGTGAGTATAAAAACACAAGAGCTGACTCTGAAATGACAGGAACTCTGCATTAAGATCGAGCTGTAATCCATCTCCTTATGAAACCCCCCTCTGGGCTTAAAGCAAAGTCATACTGAGACGCACACTGTCCAAATTATGCATGAGCTTCTTTGTCTGTCTGGTTGTCCTGCACTGAAAACACACACACACACACACACACACACACACACACACACACACACACACACACACACTCGTGTTGACTCAAATCCGTGACATTCCAGAGTAAACCAGAAGGTCGTTGTTTGTGTGCTGAGTGGGTGTTTGAGTTCCCGTCACAGCCTTTCTATCACTGTGGTCTTGCCTGCACCCATCAATATGTCACTATAAGAGTCAGAAATAACATGCACCCATGCGTAAAAACTGGGACAGAATCTTGTTCTCTCTTTCACACACACACATTTCATCATTACACTCCAACATTTCTTTGTGTCTGCTGCCTCATTAGGAAGCTGACACTGGCCAGCAGATGCGGTCTAGACGTCTGTGTGCAGTTCACATTAGGTTGTCGGCTAAAAAATGAAACCTGAGCCTTTCAGATTCTCTTTCTGCTCCTCTGCGCTGCTCCTCTCCTCCCTCAGTCTCCAGCCTCGGCTCAAACTGCAATTATGCAATCAAAAATAATGGTTGAAGTTTTGGAAGGAAGCTCATAAAGTTTAGCCATAAACACGAGAGCAGGTGTTGATCTACCAAGTGCAGTGATGTGTGAGTTCAACGGTTGTGTTATGTGTGTTTGACCCACACATGACCGGACTCTGAGCCTGATGCAGGGCCTCAGATGGAGGATCATATCTGGGAGCTGGGTGCTCTTGATCCCCCTGAGAAACTGTTCACATCCCCACCACCAATGCTGCCTCCTGGTTACATCACCGCCCGCATCACTCTGTGCCTCACAGACCAGCCCTAAGCTTATTACCACACACACACACATGCACGCACATGCATGCATGCTTTCATGCACACACACACACACACACACATACTGACTTCCAGACTCATCTGGGTCAGTAGTAGAGGTCTTAAACTTAACTCTCCTCTGCCTTTTACTCATATCTGTCTCTCCTTCCTGCAGAATCACATATTTGACATTAAAGAGAAGCATTATCAGAAAAAGCTGTGATTTGTTCCCCTGAGCTGCGTTGGTTATTGTTGGTCGTGCCTTTTTGATCCCTGTGGCATGACTGGCTGATTCTAATGCTGGGCTGAGTCCCTCTCTTTCTCTCTAAGACTCTAATAATCCCTGCGCTTCCTTGTCTCTCCTGCAATCCCTTTTGCTTATCTACTGTTGCATTGGAAACGCTGGGAATTAACATTACCGTGCATCCTCTCTCTCTCTGTCTCTGTCTGTCAATGCATGTTTCATTTGTCTCCTTCTCCTTATATATCCTTATCGAGACACTGTGGGTGTTACAGAACCACTTGTGTAGTATGTCAGGCTTCACACTCGGTCCTCCACCCACCCCTCTTCCTAATACAGCACTAAGAGCACAGGACAGCTGCTATGGCAGCTGCTGTGACCATTAGGCAGATAGCTGTTAGATAAGTGCAAGGTTAAGGTGACTTTTTTATTGCTTCTTCTATCTCTCCACCTGTAGTACGTGTCTCGGAGGGTGTTGCAGTCAGACAGGTGGCGAGGGAATAATGGGTATTTATAACTCTGAAAGGAGCAGTTCTATCTGTTTCATATAAACGGTTCAGGAAACAGCCTCTCTGACAGGCACTTAACTTCAGCTTCAGATAAACAAAGGTAGGCTTCTCCGGCTCTGTGTCGTAATTCCTGCCTTACATAATTGGGGCTCCATTTGACAGGAAATATGTTTTTGTTGTTGTTGACAAGTGAAGTCAATGAGGTCTCCGGGGGAGAAATGAGTTCTTTGCAGCTGCGGCAACATCGTGAGCTGATTGGAGGTGTGTGAGGACGTGGAGAACAGGTCACGACTGAGAAGCAGGTTGCACACATGGCTCATGTGTCTGATGAATTGGTGCCCTTTTTAGCTGCTGGTGTCTGTCAGTGCTGGACTGAAGTGTTGCGCTGGCATCCACGTCAATGGAATAACAAGTGAAGGCCTTTATGAATGTTTCAAGATGCTCTATTTTTGGGGCCTTGGGGTGGGTCTTTGAACTAGTTTCAAGGACGGATGGACTGGTTAGCTGACTACAGGTCCAACTCTGTGTGTGTGTGTGTGTGTGTGAGCATGGTGGAGACTGGTTATGTAATAGAGCCGATTCTTCCAGGAATATTTAAAAAAATGGGTATTAACATGTGCTCTGACATGTCAGACATGTTTGTAAGCAGTTTATGGAAAGGGGATTTTGATAAGCTTAATGTTTGTTTTTCAAAGAGGAAGTCGGTTAAGCTTTGTGCATAACCATCTTGTGTTAGAGTTAGATCCAGAGCTGAAAGGCAGTCAAACATGTAGCTACACTTTCTTCAATCAATGAAGCAGTCAAGTTTACTTGTCCCATGTTTTCATATGTGGGACAATCACAGTGAAAGTTTAAAAAATCTGTTTCTTCCCTCTGTGGGAGCATACAGTAAATATCTCTGACCCCAAAGATGATGCACAGCTCCCCCTGGGCTCTTGAATGACCCAAAAAGTTAATTACAAATACCTCCATGAGGGATTTTTTTATTGTCTGTCTATTGTGCTGCTTCCATGTGATGTTTCATCACTTTTCAGCATGTGTTCTGAGAAGTGAAGATGCTATCGATGCATCAAAAGGGGAACAGATACAGCAGGAAGGCAGATAAGGGGAAAAAAAAGGCATTGAGCTCCAGCTCACTTTTTGTCTCTTGGTCTTTCTTTCCCTCTGTCTCTCTCTCTCTGTGTGCCGTTACAGAAATAGCTCTGCAGTCCCTCTATTTCTCAGCCTGCGAACCATGTGTTCTGTTGAGGAGTTTGGCAGAAGTCTCTGTACGCTGGTCAGCACAGCTACGGGGGCTCGGAGCCTTAACAATGCTTCCCTGGCCTGCGCTGGGCGAGAGTTAGCAGCCTCTGCGCCTGACGCCAGTTGCTTTTACGTCGTCGAATTGCAATGTCATTCCTCCTGGGATTCTTTATCTGTGTGATGTTAATTTTCCATGAATATTGAATTAACCTTTCCCTCTCTCTCCTCCCTCCTATCTCCTGCTCTCCAGGGCCCTCTCCATGGATATAGACACAGACTATGAGCGGCCCAATGTGGAAACCATTAAATGTGTGGTGGTAGGGGATAATGCAGTAGGCAAGACCAGGCTAATCTGTGCCCGGGCCTGCAATGCCACCCTCACACAGTATCAGCTGCTTGCCACCCACGTGCCAACCGTCTGGGCCATCGACCAGTACCGTGTATGCCAGGAGGTGGGCACAAACACACACACACACACATGCACACAGTGTGGAAAGAGTCACATATAGACAACTTAGGTATTCTTTATGACATGGTACTGATGCTAAATGTTATTGTGCGTTTGTAAAGGTAAAAAAAACTCTTTTCAGGCAGATGAAACACAACTTCATCCTTAAAATGCTGCTTGACATTGTGCATGATTCCCCCTCTAGCCTTGTGATTGCATAATCCTTCAATTCCACTAAAAACAGACATTGCAATGAAATGAAGACCTTTTGACCTGATTATGGGGATGTGTGTCTGTGTTGCAGGTGTTAGAGAGATCTCGTGATGTAGTGGATGAGGTCAGTGTGTCCCTGAGGTTATGGGACACATTCGGGGATCATCACAAAGACAGACGATTTGCCTATGGCAGGTGAGCAGATACATCCACTGAGAGAAGCACACACACTCATACACACACACACGAACACACACACACACACACACACACACACAGAGCCTCAGAATAAAGCCTAGTTCCTGACCCAATAACACAATTTGCTGGCTGACCACAAGGTTAACTACCTTGCAACATGTTCCATTTTCATGACTGCTGCAGCCAAGAGATTGCTTTGTCTTGGCCGTAGAATTTGTGCAGCATTGACACAGTTTTCTTGGGCTAAATATGTGACCAAATTCATTGTTGGACATTTCAGAAGGAAACAGCTCACAATGAGAATATAATTAATCTGTCACGCACACATAAATGCACCGGCGTAATATTTACTTTCTCGAAAAAAGTTGTTTTTTGAGTAATCCGGTGGCCACACTTTTTCAGTGATCTCTGCCCTCAAGCTGTTACATCCTGCCTACACCAGACATGATTGGATCATCGCTCTATCCTCTTACTCCCCATCCCTCTATAAAAGCTGCTTTATTGGCGTGAAATGCGAAAGTACTTATCGCAAAAGTGAAAGTTACAAATACCGATTCAATGACAGTGACTGAACTTTATCACAGGACAGTAACAAAGAGAAGTCTACGTAAGTTTTATCTGTCGTTAAATCAGTACTGTACAAAGACAGATCATCATAAATTCTTATATTTATCAAATTTGGTTTAAATTTTCTGGTTTTTGTCACAATTCTGAGATATCTGTAGCCACTTAACAATTTATGAATAAAAAAATAAAATGTATTTTTTCCTTTTTGTTATCTACTTGACAAGTTCTCTATTTTAATCAAATTTCTAACAATTCAATCTGTCTTCTTTAGTCATAAAAAGGACTTAAGACTTTAACTCTCACACACATGCACATATATCTCATAATGCATTCTGTGAGTCATGTGAAAGACCAGCTGAAAGCACTTTGTGTAACATGTCACCTCTTACCTCTTTGCGGTCGAAACCTCCTCCCCTTTGTTGTGATCTCTCGCTCTTTTATTGTCTGTACATTTTGCACCGTAATCTGCCTCTGTTTGTGTGTGTTTTGATGTGTGTGTGTATGCGTGTCACTCTGCATGTCCTGTATGCTTTGTCAGCCTGCAGTCAGCTGATAAAGACACAGTGCCAGCTCAGCTGTTTCCTGCCCGCCTGCCTCCACGGCGTCTGCAGCTCCAGGCATCAACCTCCTCCTCCTCTGCTCTCCTCTGCTCTCCTCCTCTCCCCTCTTCACCTTGCCTCACCTCCTCTCTCCCCCATCACCTACATAACCCTGTTACTCATTGCCCATCATTGGCCTCCTCCTCTGCCATTGACACTCTGCTGCTCCTCCACCTTCTTCACGCCTTCCACCCCTCTGCAGCCTTTTGTTGATGTCAAAATTCAAAAACATCACATTGTCAGGCAATCCTAGACTGTCACATGCCTCGTTAGGAGACGAACATCCTGGTCGGAAAAACAATCTCAGCCTGAAAATAGGCTAAGCCAAACTTAACCTCAGCCAACCTTAACTTATTTTGTCTGTCAACAGTAATTCCTCAAAAAAAAATAACCAAAACAAAGTCATATAACACTTGTAAACATTATTCTTGTGGACAGTTTTAGTGGCTCTGTAGACTTTTATAACGCTGTTGTGACAGACTTAATGACTGATGAGGGGTCTCATGCCAGGCTGTGTGATTGCAGAGTGATACATACGCCTGCATGAGACCCATTTATTTCTTTATTGCAAAAGAGAATCTAGTTATTTAGGACATCTCTGCTGTGTTTGTGCGTGCATGGGAGCCTGTGTGCATATGCGTGTCTCTTACATAATCTGGCAACTAATGACCTTTGTAGTTTGGATCCACCACGCACACACACACGCACACACACACACACACACACTCAGAGAGAGAGAGAAAACATGAAATAACAAGCCACTGGTGTAACTATTTATTTCACATTAGTGCTTGTGGTAAATTATAAGTGATAACACGGTGAACAGATTTGCTTTTCAACACTTTATTGGCTCTTCACCTCCGACACAGCTTTCCTCAGTCTAAACTTATAATCTAGGTCGTCTACAGTTCTTATCAATCTGAAAAAGTAACCTGTCTGTGCTGCGAGTGCCCCATTGTAAACAGAGCAAGTGCATATACGTGAATACATATGTAGGTCATCTGGGTTCACCTGCAGGTTGACATTTGAAATTGCTCTGCAGTGCAATGCAGCAGCACTAATGGATAGTTTTGGTGCTAATTTTTATGTTCACCTTCATTCTGAGGCTTTCAAATAGCTGTTACTGAGAGACAGGTAAGGACTGAGCGGGCTTAAAAGCCCCTTGGGGCTCATATTTCCCTGAACCTGTTGGAAGCCTTTGTAAAGCTGTCTTAAGGACCGTACTTATCCGCCCTCTTTACAGCATTGTTGGTGAGTACAATGTAATGCTAACCTGAAGATATACAGGCCCAAACTGTTGCAATAAGGCTGAGGTTGTAAAATAAAGAGTTTACTTTAACGAGAGCAAAAGCACGTACACATTACATGGCCTCAAACTGACTAAGCCATGGTAATGATCCTTTGACAAAGTGCTAATGGGAATTCCTGTGTGTGTGTGTGTATGTGTGTAAGCTGTGATGTAATACTTCAGCGGTGTGTATTATGCCCTTGTGAGCAGGAGCTTTTCAGAGATTACATTAATGAAAGTAAAGATGGACTATGGAACCTGTGTCCACATCGCAGAGAACGTCCTTTGCAGAAAGTCATTTGATTTAGTGTTGTGTGCCTTTGTAAGTAATTCAGCTGGTCACAAAACATCTTCAAGGTCACTTCCTTTAATCTGATTTTCAAATACTTTGAACTACTGAAGTTTATTTTAAACAGGTGAAATTGCCTCTCTTTGCTGACCTACTTTTGTTTAGGTAAACTTAATGAATAAATACTAGATATAACAAGTTGAGTAGACTGCCTTTGCCTGCTCACTCAGTGTTTTTTGCAGCACATATGCTTTATTCTGGGGAAACAAGAGGAGTTTTTGTGTGGTAAGTCATGCTGCACTCAACTTTAGGATGTGGTTTAACAGCTAATATTCTCTGGTGACTATCATTTGCCTGACAAATGTCAAAAAAGAGAAGTGTACTGTCATTATCTGGAGGCTATCGATGATCGTTACCGTGGCACACAACTTACATAAGGGATGCTAACGCAAAACAGGCCCGATACTGTGCTGTCGGGGCTAAAAGCTCTGTGCTATTGTGTTATTTTAAGAGGTAGATCATTTAGGAATCGTTGATTCTTGCACTGTCAGCACTGTGCTGATGCTAAATGATCCGTCTCACTTGACACAGAGCCTGATTCACCATTACCTAGAAACAGACACACATGCACAAACATGCCACGGAGATATCTGCACCAGAGAGCAGCTGCAAGTGCTACTGTCTGCCTGCTCAAACACATCGGTTGAGGAAATAAATTTGCGTGTGTGTGTGTCTATCCTGATCTATTCTTAGCCTTCTCTTTGTGGTCCATGTAGCCTTGGAGGGCTTAGGGAGATTTACGTAAGAGAGAGAGAGAGAGAGAGAGAGAGAGAGAGAGATGGGCCACACAGATCACCAGCCCAGAGGCCCAGACTCACACACACACACACACATGCGCACACACTGACACACACAGACTGACAGACCTACCCACCCACACTTGTCTTGTGACCCCGGCTTTGTCTACGCCACTGTCCGTGCTCCCACAATGCCTTGCAGCTGTTGAACAAGCTTCTTCTATACACATATCACACATGTTTTAACATAAACTGACAAGATGTTCGGTGACTCAGCGCTGACCCCTTTTTTCTTTCTTTTTTTTCTGTCCTGTTCACTCCATCAAAGGCTGCATGTCTTCTCTCAGCTGACATCTCTTGCTCATGACACAACGGATCAGCTCTGCCCTGCCATATTTTCCCTATCTTATCTATGATCTTTTTTATACTGTTTTACGGACGTGAAATAAAGACGTTTTCTCTCCGCGCAGGTCTGACGTAGTGGTGCTTTGCTTCTCTCTGGCTAATCCCAATTCCCTGCGCCACGT
>JAQNCA010000027.1:18489011-18502149 GCA_029783725.1 Acanthurus tractus | reverse complement strand
TGCAGTTTATCACTAGCGAGTCAACGCTTAGTTCCCCAGATTCACTTGTGCATTTGATCAAGTTGTAGGAAAAAAAAACCATGAAGAACTAATGTTAAGTTGCTGAGCTCCAGTTGAAAAAAAAAAAAGAGAACCAAGTTTCATTTCTGTAAAGACACTCAGCAGTGGCTGACAGAAAAACTAATTGCAGTATAAAAAACATTTGGGTTAAATATCCCAGATGAAGATGCAACAACTTTCCCTTTCATTTGACATTTAAAGTGTAATATGAAGCTCTGTTGTTAAAAGAGCGTTACATTTGATCAGGAGAGCATCAGACTTGTTTCAGAGTTTGGACTCGACTCTGGACTCATCAGACTTGACTTGACATTGTCTCGGTCCCACCTTGAGTATATCACAGTGTGGTAGATACAGTTTCTGCACGCCTTCTCTTCGAAGATAATTCATTCATTTCATGTTATCAGCAAAGATTTCTTACATCCTTTGGCATATTCACTGTTTTTCATTCCATTCATTCATTTTTCCACCTTGCAGATGATCTTTTAATAAAATCATTGCAGGGATGAACAGTCCTTAAAATGAGTCTTTCAAAAAAAGGCATGAAAAGGCTCAGGATGGTATTTTGATCCCCTCAATAAACTTTATTGTAGCAGTGAATTTCAGAGATATGTGTCCTTCCCCAAGGAAGAAAAAAAAGGAGAGAGATAAATCTTTCAAATTCTTCAGTGAAATAAAAATTCATTAAAGGGATCAGATCCTGATCCAATTCATACATTCCAAAAACAGATTTCATAGATTTGAACCATTTCTGTCTTTGGCTGTTTTGTAAAATCATCGCATGTGTTTAACATTAGACGTGTTAGCATCGGAGGCAGGGATGAAATCAGGTCCTGAGCGGCAAAATATCTGAAAATAGGGTCTTTTCAAACTCCATCTCAGTGCAAATCTCTGGCAGAACAAAGACTCTCCCACAGCACAGAGTATCCTCATGTGCAAGCCTGTTCCCTGTGGGTCGAGAATATGCACATGCAATTAAGACTCCTTCAGAGGCAAAGTGACCTTTGACCTTGACTGCTTGTGAATGCTGACCTTTAGGAATGTAAGGGGAGGCAAGGATCAGCAAATATGGATCGGTGTCTGAGCTCTGACTGCTGATCATGCTAATGGGGAAGTAGATTGTGTTGTTTCTGTAGATATTGTTTCTAGTCTAATCCTGCAAGACATGTATATAATGACACAAAGCTCATAGGTAGTGAGGGAAGCCTGGAGAGTGTTTGCATGGATCCTATTATATTCTGGCAAAATCTTATTTATTAAAACTTGTTTTTGCCTGATGAAATAAAAGTTACAGAAAACATTTGTCAGCCTGCCTCCTCACAGATGCAGGGCCAGTATGCAGCTTGCTCAGGAGGGAGAACAATCTGGTTATTGTGTTCTCGGAAACTCACGCTCACACACACACACACACACACACACACACACATACACACACATGCAGGCACGTACTGATTGACTTATGTTGGTCTTTGTTCTTCTGTAAAGACAGAGACTGGCTGTGTCAGGAAAAAATAACAGAGTGATTCAGAGATGCTCACTGAGTTAGCTGGCCTGTCGTCAGCCGCTGCACCGAACTGCTGTTGTTTTTTAACTGTCGATTTTATTAAAAAACAGAGACAGCAAATCCTTTTTAAAACTAATATTTTCCTTCTCTCTGTGTCTGTGTGTCATCCTCACTGTCTCACTCGCTCCCTCCTCTTCACACACATCCGCATACTCACACACACTCGGACCATTCACCTCTGGCCCATTGTAATAGCTGCACACGGCCTTATGCTCTTGCTACCCAGCTCCAGATGTTATTGACACACCCCTAGGAGTCCTACAGGGAGAATTTTACCCACACACACGCAGACACACACAGCCCTATGGAGCTCAGACAATTCTTTTCTCTGCAGGCCGCCTCGTAAAGGCTCTAACACTCACACACATTTACCCCCAGCTGAGCTTCAAACACACACATGAATCAGAATTATGTTAGAGGGTGTCATCTCAAATAGCATATGGTATCATTTAGAAGAAGCAGGACAGATAATAGCCGGAGAGATGAGTAGCCTAACAAATAACAAAGTTAGAATCCCACAGTTTTTTTTGGTTTGTCGATTATAAAATTTGATTTCTATCTTTCAGATTCTACACAGGGACTAACATTTAAAACTGATGTTAAGTGAAATGTAGCCATCTTTAAACAGGCGCCGTGCTCTTAGTTTCCTCAGCAGTGCAGTTGTATCTCAGTGGTCTCAAAGAAACACATCGTAAGTTGTGAAGTTGCCACAGAGACCTGCAGTTCGACCGCCCGAAGGGTGCGGTAGGACAGGTTTTCACCTGCAAAATGTCAAAAACCCTGTAGCTGCGAACAGCACTGGTTGCATTTATTTAACATTTAGAAGTCTGAAGCAAACATGATGAATGGGGGTTATTGTGCTGCTGAGTGCCCGCCTGTTTTAACACAGGTACCTTAAAGGCCTGTATGACACAAGGGCAGGGTGGGAGGCAGAAAGGTGAACAGGTGCATGTTTTACAATCAAAGAGAATCAAATTTTTTTGGGGGGGGCATTGTAGAGATGCTTTGCACCGTAGGAAAGCTTTGTAATGTTACACAACATATGTGCGGTAAAACATCTGGCTATGCGTATGTGTGTGTGTGTGTACGTGTGTGTCCCTTGTGTACAATGAAAGACTGAACAGCCAGCTGTCCACAAGCTTGTGCTTTAATGTTGAAAGATTTGGCTTATCCTTGACTCCCGGGTGTGCAGAAATCAACAAGTAGTCATTCAGTCAAGTAAATTATTCCCATGTTTTGTTCGTACTATTACAACATCAGCATTACAAGTGTGTCTGTCATGTCTTTGTCACCCACATTCCTCAAGCAGCCTACTTGTGTATGTGTGTCCACAGGGCAATATTCACATATGATGGATACACCAACAAGCTCAAACTGGCTGATTCAGGAGGTAAGGCTGCCTGTCATGTGCCTCTAGTGTTTCAAGTGTATTGTAGCATTCATGCAATTTAAAGAAAATGCAGCATTTGTGTTGTCACGCACCCCATCAGTCTCCTTTTTTTTTTATCATTCCCTCATCTCTCTGTCTTTGTCTGTTTTCGATCAGCGGGTGGTGTGGCAGAGCTGGCAGGGAAATTTCACATCTCCAAGCCTCAGTATGGACTTTGCAAAGTGGGAAGTATGGAGACAGGAGGCCCCCGGATTGCTATGATCAGCTGGGTGAGTGGCAGACAGGCTTGTAAGGCTTAGCTCATGTGAGCACAAGCATACTATTAAAGAACCAGCAGCACAGATTAACCAAAAAAAAACACACACACACACACTTTGCACACACATATGACAATAACAGGTATGCACAAGTGCTCCCAGACTTGCATTCATTTAGACGCGGCAAAGCCGTTTAGCAGTTCCAGCATAATGGGTTTAACTTTTTTCGACAGCCACACATGGAAAGTCTATACACTTAAATTGCTGCAGAGAAAATCCAAAGCTACTTGGCTTATTGGCATTGTATGGTCCTGTTTTGACACAGGCTTATTTGGCATCTGACATGGGAAAATGGTGTGAGAATATGTGAGAGTTACGTCATTGCAGAACAATAGCTCTTGAATCACAGGGCAAGAAGAAGAAGGTGAGGAATGTGCAATACTCCTCATTTGAGGTTAATGTCTGATGCTTGTCAGACAGCTGCAGGACGTTTTAATGACTCAGAATGTTTTATTTCAAATGAGGTTGTTATAAACATGCTGGTTGTCAGGGCCTCTGATTGGCTGAAAATCTATATTTCCATAACATAAAGAGACGCTCATATGCAGTCATAGATAAACAGATATATATATATACACACACATGTTGTGGTTATGAATTAGGCCAAAAAACAGATGCCAGTCAGCACTGATGGTAACAGCTTGCAAAGCTGTGATTTTTTGGCCAGAGGTTGCATCTGCAGCCAGCTGACTGTTGAACAAAATCACAGAAAAATACACATGCATATGCATTATTCATGTATTAGCTTTATTAATAGACAAGATAAAGCTGCTTTCTATCATGATATGCTGTGAACTATGCTTCATAGGACTTCATATTTGAGATTTCATATTCTCACTCATCTATCCAACTGATCAAGTTTATGAAACACAGATCAGACATGACTGCAGCAGTGTGAATCCTATTGTTCCTTCAGCCTCCCTTCCTCTTCCTCTTTCTTCTGTCTCCTGTGAGAGAGGTAATGACATGGCTGTAAGTGTTCACATCCTGTGTTTGTCTGCAGGTCGGACAAAATGTGGAGGACTACCGAAGGACGGAATGTGCCAGCCACATTCCAGCCATCAAAAGCTTCTTCAAGGTGCAGTAGATCAAGATGAGCTTCACCACTTATCGCTAACCTTTCAAACCGACCTGCGCAGCGTCTCCACTAAACTGCGCACTAAAGTTGACATCAGCTTTGACATTTTTATCCTTGAGCAGAGACAGAGGCAGTAGAGTAGATGAAAGCTTTGTGTACATAATACCTGGTACCCTTTATTTTCTGTTTTCTTTCTCCCTGGATTCCAGACCTTGTGCTCACAAACTCTATATTTACACCCGGTAGTTTACTTTGTATTGTTTTGAGAGTTTCCTGTCCTCAGTCCACTTCCTGTTCTATTGCAGTGTTGGCCCTATGTTAAATTGGTCTATCTGCTTTGTTGCTTACAAAGGGTGGGTGGGCAGCTGAGTTTTGGGTTGAAAGCTCCATTGTTTGTGGTGGAACTCGAAGCCACGAGACAAACTCAGTGATAGTAGGAGAGAAAGGAATGAGTGGATAAAGAACGACTGCGTACTTTAATGATGTGTGAACAGTTTAGGAGAAACTCCATCACCGTGTTAGCTGCAACTTGTCCATCTGCGCCCCTCAAACTGTTTGTTTAGTTTCCGTCTTACGAGGAGAAGTTGAGCCGACCCCCAGGTTTACTGGTTTCCATATAAAGGCATCACCCAGTAAACTGCAGAGGCATCTGTGGAATGTTTGTTGTTTTTATGTCCTGTTTTTTTTTTTGAAGGAATGAATGTTGATTCTGGAATTATTTTGCAGAAAAACCACAGTATGAAAACCCCTGACCCTCTGTGAGACTGTGTGTTTATGTGTGTGTGTTTATATGTGTGTGTGCAGGCACCCATGGGCCTCTGTACATTTTCATGTGGGATTTTAAAAATCGTAAAAAAAAAAAATGATTACATGGTCAATATGGCGTGGAGTGAAGAAAATCCTCTTTTATGGGAGAATTGTGACCCCTGACCTTAGCAAACACACACACACACACATAAATGAATAGCTGGACCTGTGTCACTGCAATGAAATTAACCTTTGGCTGCTGCTGTGACTGCCAACCCACTTCTCTGCGAACATGACAAAACAGGGGAAAGGGACTGTTTATTTTAAACGAAGGCCAAACTGTTCTGACAGCTGTTAGCTTAAACTGTATCAGGAAAAGTTTAATTTTCCATTACTCAGCAGTCCATCGCTCATTTTCATCACTTTAGATGTTTTGCTGAAAGGTGACTCAGACTAAAAGAGAACATAGTTAAGCATAAGGGGCTATGTTTGCATGTTTGACGCTTAGTTAAAGGGAAAATAGGCCATGTTTCATGTGGCTGTTCAACCAGAGTTGAGGTTAACTTCGTCAATTTGAAGCAATAAATTCCTCAGTGTGTGTTTTCCTCACCAGGAGAGCAGAGTTCTCCTGCTTCTGGAGCTGTGCCTGCATTGTTGTAATGTCAATGATGCATTGCACGTGAGTTTTTGATGCTCACTGAGGAAAGCGAACTCAAAGGGAGCAGAAGCCCACCCACATGCAGAAATAGTCTGAAGTCTTTCTTAACACCAATTACATCACTGGTGTGAGAAGAGCAGATTTTGTAGCAAAAGAGGAGAGTCTTTTACGGTCAATAATGCACACACTGAAGAATTTATTGCTCCAAGTGACCGCATTTACCATCAGCCCTGATCGGACGTCTGCGAAAAAAGTGACAAATTTTTCCTTTAAGGCCACATAATTGGTTTCAGTCCCTTTTCCCGTCACGCACGTTATTGTTCATGAACAAAATGATCTTTGAAAACTTGATTCATACACTGGCGGAGTCTGATTCAAACATCATGAGAAGCTTGTAAAACAGCACAGCAGTCTGTGTCATACCTCTGTCTGGGAAATCATCTGTGCCCTGTGAGTGATAAATTCTTTTAAAGAGATTACTCAGCTGGGTTGCTTTACAGTTTCCATATATTTCTAGTTGCCCAGGAATGTGGCATTTGACACCCAAGTTCATGAAGTGCAACTGTATGTAATCTAATATTTTTACCAACTTATAGCTGTGGAGTCAATACGAATATTACACATTTCTGATGCACAAATATGAATGTTTCAAGGATAACAAACACTGAATTTAAAACAAGAAATTAAAATGAAATTATGGGGATGTTGACTTTTTCCACTAGTGTTACACATCTTAAAACAAGACAAATTAAGGAAACGGCTTATGTAACATGTTAAAAAATCTTATGCTACATACTTTTGGAAATGAAGGGTCATACAATAGTCGTTGATATTACATATCATCTGAAACTGTAAAGATCAAAGTTGTATTCTAACTAATTCTATTTAAAATCTTGCTTGACCTTGCAAATACCAGGAAACTAAACTGCAGAGATAACCGGCACACACACTAATGATAACAACTCGGGGCAAAATTTTGCAATAGCAGGCTATCAGTGCCTTGGAAACGGTTACTTAGAATTTTTCTTGGCACTTTGATAGTTTGTTATTTGCTTTCCTTTTTTCTCTCTTTTCTACTTTTTTTTCCCACCTTGTCTTCTGTCTTTCTGGCCTGCTATGCTGCATGTCCCAGCTGGCAGTGAGGGGGTTTTGTCAAGGCGAGTCTGCAGCAGCAGCGGCAGCAGATTTGGATATGTCACATACTGTACTCCAGTGTGGCAGTGTGTGTTATGAAAGCTAACATGCGAATAGGGTGCAGATGTTTCCATTGTTCTTCAATCCCACTGAAGTAATAGCAGAATGGAGTTGAGTCAGAGGGGCTCTGCGTGTGTGTGTGTGAGTTTTTAGAGATTGGATGTCGATATTTTAAGCAATAGACTGGAGGAGATAAGTTGGGGTTTTTATGAGTAACTGATATGCAGCAGTCAGATATGATGAAGGACTGTAAAAATGGAAATGAAGACATGGGAGAGGCCGAATCTTTATTACCTTTAGTTTCATTAAATTTATCTCACAATTAATCAAACATTTTACAAGCATAACCATATTTGGCCTCGTAACAGTACTTCTATTGTAAAAAAAAAAGGATTAAAACAACATGTTTTGGTTAAGGCAGTAAACCCTGCAGCGCTTTAGATCATTCAATCTGTCATCTTGCCCAGACAAACACTTGAGAACAGAAGCTTTTCTTTTTTTTTCATATCAATCAACATAAACTCTGCTGCTGCCTCTGTCTCATTTCACCGAGGGGCTCTTATTACAAACGCAGTATCTTCTTAGGAACATAATATGCAACAGGAATCTAGTTTTACTGTTCATGTGTCAGTTATTTTTGACATTTAAAGCAAAGTTAAGGTTTTCTAAACGTTATTAATTTTGCCTGGTCTTGAGTAACAGAAACTATGTGAGGCAGATTTCAGAACATTAAGTACAATTATGTCGAGCTGATTACTCTCAACCTGTCACATAACCTTGGGCTCCCTTTCCTTCAAAAGAGGTTACAGTCTTACAAGGATAGAGTTTTCCAAGGGGCCGTCAATGCCTCAAACTGGAAAAAGATGGGTGGTTCGAGGGAAACATCCCACTTGGCCGTTATGAAAATATCTGAGGCAGGGATGGGAGTAATTATGACACATTTGCCTAAATAAAGCAGCTTACTTATTAAAGCAATGTTTGAACTCGAGTGGAAAGAATAAAATGCTGAAGCTCTCTGAATGGCTCTTATAATTTCATTACATGCACAGCAAAAAAAAAAAGAAGTTATGGGGTTGAAACAGAGGGGAAAGAACAATGAGCAGAAGGTGAGAAACAGAGAGAGAAAAAAAACTCCAACACTGATGTTTTCCGTCTTAAACAGGCTGATATAAAAAAACAAGGTGCGTTTTGAAGTTCTAGCACCTGAACAATGTTGAATGACTCCCAGCCATGTCACATTATTAAAAAAAAAAAAAAAAAGGTGTGAAATGTGAGAACAAACTGTTCTTATATCTGCTTTACAATCAAAATCAGAAATCTTTATTGATCCCTGAGGGTAAATTGCTCAGTTCAGTGCGGTTTTTATGTGAGTTTATCTGCTAAACTCAATTGTGCACAGCTGTCTGAACTCTGCATGCTAAGTGACATCCCTCTGCCGTGCTTTTATATGAACTACCTTGCAGTTCTCTGAGCACAATGCTTTTGAATTTGATTTTAAAAAGATATTAGGTAGTTTCATGTACAATATTCAAAAGTATGTAAAGAAAAAATGTCTAAAAAAAACCGTCCAGGGGCTTCAAAGGTGACGAGCAGGATTGTCTTTAACTCTGGCAGTTTCTTTCTTTACTTGAATGAAATCCACCTCATGAGGATGCAGAGCTGGTGTCAGCACTGGACAAACACAGTCATTTTCTACACTTGCACTCTGCAGGACTGAACAGTGCACTGTACTACCGGGGCTTTTTTTTTTTCTTTTTTCAAGCAGATTGTGGTTCTGTCTATTTCCATGATTTTTCCAAGCATCCCTGGCAGCACTGCGGCCTGCCTGTCTGCTCTGTGTGTGTGCAGTTGGCAGTGACAGCTGGAGTGATATGGATTATACACTGCACTGACATGTATTATGGGGCGCATTGAATGCTCTGCTCAGTGTCAGTGTCAGTGTTGTCACTCAGATAAAGCTGTGGTTTCCTGTCGGAGGCTGACAGACCTGGCTCTCCATCCACAAGTCTGGACTTACTCTCCATGGAAAAAATATGCTGAAGTCTGGACACTCACAAATGCCCGTACAGTACACATGGATGAGTCGGCCCCTTGTTTTAACATCCATTTTGTAGAAACGGCAGCAGTGGAACATGATGTTTTGGTCCGCTGTTGTGGAAAATGATCTGTCTTTTTTTTTTCATATCTCCAAAAGTCCCGTAGGTTCGACTTCCAGGTATTGAGCAACTGTGCTTTTTCAAACTTTTTTTTGCAAAAGACAACAAGCTTTCACCATCTTCTCCTCACTCCCCCTCCTCCCCCTTTCACATCCTATTTTTCAATTTTCCCCATCTCCCCCTCTGCTACACACAACCATCCAAACCAAAAGCATTCTTCTCCCCCCCACGCCAAAGCCAGCGAGTATTTTTGTTCTCTCACAATCCTTAAACTTGAAGCAGTTACACAACTGTTTGGCGTCAAGTTTGCATAACTCAGAGTCAGACCAAGAGTGAAACACCAGAGGGACTGTGTGTACTTGTGTATAGATTTCTAACCTTTGCGTGTGGTTTTGTGTGTGTGGCAGTGAGGCATGTAAGGGTGGATTAAACTCAAATCTGTTTTACTTGACATGCCGTCTCTGTCTTATTCCCTGCCCTCCATGTTTCAGGAAGCACATGTGTTCATCAGTGCTGAGAAGGTGGAGGACGTGACGGAGGAGAAGATAAGAGCAGAACTCAGTAAAGCCCAGACCAACACTCCTACACAGTGGGTTAGGAGGAGTTCCAGATCTACAGACAAGGAGGAAATAGTGGTGAGTCTCCTGCAGTATCTCATCTGTCCATTAGATGGAGACAAAGACTATCACATACACACTGTGACTGTTGAAGGCAGAAACACAGTTTTAAAGGTTGTCTCCTCCATAACTTCATGGTTTTCTTTGGCTTCAGTATGTTTATTCTGTCGTGCTCATGAAAATATTAAGCATTTGAAAAGGTTTTGAAATACAGTCGCTTGACAAGTAATACGATGAAATACAGAGACATAAAAATGCCTCTGAATGCATCAGGCCAAAAACAGACAAAAACAGGTGTTGTTATTCTTGTTCTCATTTCAGTGTGGTTTGACTTGTTTAGGCAGGGGCTTGGAAAAAATGCATCGGGTCTGAAAAGGCTTTTGTTTGCAAGTTTGTAAGAATTTGTGGCTCAAATTCACTGCCTCTTTGTTTTTTCGTTTAGGGTACAAACTACAGAAAAACCAACGCTGCGATGGAGATGAGGCTAATAAACAGAGAGTCGTTTTGGGCACGTGCAGAGGTACGAACAAGGAGCTCCCTTCTTAAACTGTTAAAATGCAGTTTACTTTCATTTATGAAGAGCTATTTTTTTGTGAGAACAATATGTATCTTCATTGTTTACTGTGTTAGCGTGAAGAGGAAGAGAGGAAAGAGGAGGAGAGGAGACGAGCGACAGAGGAGAGACGGCGCCTTGAAAGAGAAAGAATTTTCAAGGAAAGGAGAGATGCAGAAGAAAGGGACAGAAAGATGAACGAGAAGCTTCAGATGATCGAGGAGCAGAGGTTGGTCTGTTTACTTTCAGTGCTGCCCTCCAGTGGCTGTAACGGCACAGCAAAGCTACATGCATTTTATTTTAGACTGTGATTTTAATGTGTTCTGCATGTTTTTTTGTTTTTTTTTAATCTCACAGAAGAAAACAGGCAGAGCTAGAAGAGGAGCAACGCAGGAAGGAGAAATTAAGATGGGTGGGTGAAAAGATGTTTATAATCTTGCAAGAATGTGATGATAAAATTTACTCCTCTGGTTTGGAGTTCGGTGAGAGTGGTCAGGACACATTGACCCCTGTGGTTTGACTTAAATTACAAAACATTATAAGTGACTCTGTGATGCATGTAAGTTCATGTGGTCAGCCACATCTGCTGATGTGCAGAGACTAATGGATTTACTGCTCCATCAATCTAGGAACCCAATTGCTAGTGTTGGATGAGGGTTTCGCTGCTGGTAACGATCACTTTTACTTGGGTTGCGAGATTGTCCCTTGTCTAAAATCTTTGCTCTTCCCAGAGCAAACATTCTGTTTATAATGAGACATATAAGAGTCTATGCCAGGGGTCACCAACCTCATGTTTACTGAGTCATACGAAGGGCAAACAGTTTGATACACTCTTTGATACAATTAAATTTGCTCAGTTTGCCTTTAGTTATAATTATTAATAATGATTATTGACATTCATCTATGTGAAGACACCGATCATGTTAATGATTTCTCCCAATAATTATCAACAATGACAACAAGGTGGGAAACAGATATCAATATTCAGCACTTTATTTCTATTAATCTCAGTAATTGTTAAATTTTCAGACGATCACATCTCTTCATTTCATAGGAAATGGTCCCATTTTCACCAACCACTGACAGACCCTTCTAACAAATCATGAACTATGTTGCACCATGTTTCAAAAAGTTACCATTTATGTAATGTTGAAGAAAAATCAACTTACATATTTTTAAATTAATCTTGTCACATTTTGAACTAATGACCAAATCTGCGGCATTATGAACAAAATTATAACCGTTTCATGTCATGACAACATTTTTGACAACTTCTCCGTCTCAATTACAATTATTCTAAATAATTCTTCTTCTTGATAAGAAAATGTGTAGCTTTAAACGAGGCTTCGGTTGCTTTTTGTGACTTTTTCTCTGGCCTCGTGAAAAAGAGTGTTGCTTACCCGAAGCTGCCTCCAACTTAACGGGCCTCACCTTTAGCTTCCCGGTGGGTAGTTAGCATGCTAGCTTCGCGGTCGCCACAGTCGCCCCGCAAATGAGACACACGCAGGTTTCTTTCAAAGTCGTAAAAAAGAACTCCTCCTCCCATTCGTTGTGAAAATGATAAGTCTTCTTTCTTGTTTCTGCCATGTTTTTGGGGTAAGAAACTTCATTCAGCGCCAGTCTTCGCTGCGCCAGCTAGCTTACTCACCCGCGAGCACGGAAGTGTTTTCAGGCGCACAATACTGACCTTTGAACCAGAGGAGGTCAGAGTTCACCTTAACTTATCTAAACTTCACGTATAATAAACACTTTTTTTTAAAATAGCGTAATTTTTAAATCCATATAAATGCAAGTGTGGTTAAAAAAGAATAGCAACAGAATAACATTTAATTTTAAACGCAGCTCACTAGTGAGTTGTGCTATTTTTAGAACAGGCCTGCAGGCGACTCGTGCGGCCTTTGGGGGCGACCTGGTCCCCTCGGGCACCGTGTTGGTGACCCCTGGTCTATACAAATAAAAAGAACTTAGTTTTGCAGCTAAACACAAAAAAATTAACCTGTCACTAAATCTTTACTGCACACTGAATCGTTGCTTTGCATGACATACTCATAATAGACTTCTTGACTTTTTGACATGCAGTTATAACTGTATGTTGAAAGCACAAACACTCCTGAGTTGTCTTGTTTGTTTGTCTCATAGCTTGGTTGTGAGTAAAGACTGTTTCAGGTGTATACATTTTGGCAGTGGGAATTAAGCTTTTTTTTTTTTTTTTTTTTTGGAGTGAATGTAAAGTAACTCAGGTTTCACAAGGTGTTGTATACCCTATATTTTTAAATAGTTCTATCCTGCATGACGACATTAAAAGCATCAAAGTGTGTGTATGTGTGAATGTGTAAATATGGCTGCTGCTGTTTCTTTGCACGAACAGGATCAGCAGCAGAAGGAACATGAGGAGTATATGAGAGCTCGTCTCAGAAGAAGCGAGTCCATAGAGAAAGCAGCGGTGAGTGAATCTCAGACTGCCGTGCAGCTTTATATCACTTTGGATTAGCACTTCTTCAAATAACTGCCTGGGCCGGTCATGTCATAAGAATACTGATTTTTTTACTGAAATCTTAACAAGCTGTGTCTCTTTATAAACTTAAATGTCTTGTACCTGTAACTGTACTTGACGTGCAGGAGGCAGCTGTGTTAGTGTCCCAGCGCTCCATGAATCCCAGGGAGTTCTTCAGACAGCTGTCATCATCTTCATCACAAAGTCCCACCAGTCCTGGATCCTCACGCACTGGTATGTACACTGTGTATGTGTGTGTGTGTGAGGTTGTGATGCTAGCATGTGTGTACTTTAAAGTCCAGAACAATCCTTC
>JAQNCA010000027.1:18446519-18458513 GCA_029783725.1 Acanthurus tractus | reverse complement strand
AGCCAAATTGTGATGGGTCAACCTGCATGATGAATTGAGAGTTAACAGGCCTTGGAGGATCTCATATCACTCACACGGAGGAGGTAACAAGACTGCTTGTAAAACAGTAAAAGGAAGAAATGTTCAGTATTGTGCTGTGATACAGTATCATTATGACCAGAGTTTGTGCAAAGAGAGAGAGAGAATGTAACTGCCTTCCATTGTCAGTTTGGTTTCCAGTTGCCTACTCTGCTATTTTTGGTTCCTAAACATAACATAGCATTTGAAGAGGCGGAAATCCTCACTGTCGAACTGGTGTTCTGCATGCCACAATTAATCAACACCACAGTGCCAATAAAACACAGTTTAAGATGAGCTCTCTTCCTACATTTAAAAATCATAAATATAAATGTAAAATACAAAAACATGACATACTGCTGGAAGAAAGAAATTAATGACAGGGGCGAACTCATCAAGATTTATATTAAGCAGAGAGCAGCCTACCATGTACGTCTGGTTCAAGTTCATTTTGATATGCCAAAGAAGAATGTAATAAATTATACAAGTGTAATGTGTCAGTTGTATTTGTCTGATACATGTATTAGAACATAATTTTTAAATGCACATTTACAGCTGAGTATATGTGTATCGAGTAAGTAATGTTAAACTTGTTAAAGTTTATAAACTACTTACAGTTAAGCTTTAAGTTATGGTCTGATGTGTTTGTTAGCTTAGCGTGTATCTACTGTGAAGCTATAGGCACATCAACTGTAAACACAAAACATATATACATGCATTTCCTTTAATTATCACTTGTCTGTCACTAAAAGAAGCAACAGTGAGCTAAACTGCAACACATAAGCAGCTCCAGTAAGCAGGGATTCATGGACGTACTTCTGAGATGTGTAGCCCTTTTAGCCTATTTTTAGGACTTCTAACTCTTTTAAACATGTAGGCCACCTGATCTTTGTAAATATTGCTGTTTATTTCTTCTTTACATTGTTTTTATGAGATTAAACTGCTTTTTCACTGTCAAGGATAAACACCATGAAGATCAGTGAGACAATAAACAGACCACAGTCAGATTTGTTGTCAAGACACATGTACACTTTTTCATGCAATATTCATTTGCTGTATGTAAATAAAAAAAAGGCACAGCAGAAATTTAAAGGAAAAAAAAAAGTACACTCTCGAAAGTGAAGTTTCCAATCCAAATGTGCAGTTGTGAGGTAGAGAAAAGTGGCTGAGAGGTCACATTTGAGGGCTTGGAAGGAGATCAATCAGTATAAATTAGGTCAGTGCCATGGAGGTCTCAGGAGGTGGACGGCAGCAGAGAGAGTTTCTGGTTTTGGGTCATCTGTGCCCCTGACAGAGCGAGCTGTGGACCAGTGGTGTAAACAACAGAGCCATCCATTTACTTTCTTCTTCAGATTTTCCCTCTCTTGCTTTCTTTCATGGCGCCTTGCTCCGGCACATCACCATCATCCGTCACTCATCCCTGGTATCTCTCACTTCCCCTTCTCATTTCCCTTTCTGCCCTATTATAATCACCCTCTCCAAAGTTTAATTACTCTCCACTAAAATTATTAAACCTCCTTCATCCTTTGTTGGAACAATAAATTAAGTAAATTAAAAAAAATACATCCACCCATTTCGTTCTTTTTCAGACATTTGCAGGTCTGAGTCATGGTGGGGTTGTTTTTCTCAGCCGTGCTCTCAGCTCCTCCTTGGATGTACTTAAGTGTTCTCAAGCTAGGCCGGATAAAAAGAGTGGATGTACAAAAACATTTGAAGGGATTAAAAGGATATATAAACTAAATAAAGCGAAAACCTGGCTGACAGAGTCATGTCTCGTTGCATGCTAGTCGGTAGCGATTGTCAACACGCAAAGCAAAGCCTGAGAGTCAAAGGGACAATGTGTAAAATATGGTCTGAATTAATGTTAAATGCTCAAAAAAATAACTTAATCAAGAGACTGTGAATAGGCGACAGTTCTCATTTTATGTTAAAAAAATATGATTGTGCTTCAGAGATATCTACGGAAACAAGCATGCTAATCAGCTAGCCCTTAGACTCCTGTTTTAAACTCAATTGCCAAACAAAAGAAGACCTAACTCAACAAAACCATTGTTTTTTTCACTGTTCCAACAGTCACCGGCTCCATTATTTCAAATTAAACCTTTTTAACAAAGCAAAATGTGAAAAATCCTGTTACGATGACCGTCCATCCATTTGCTCCTCTTCACTCCTCTTCAGAAGCTGGTACATTTCCCACAATGTTGACCTTTTCCTTGAAAGAATTTTATTTACCATCAAAAGTAAACAGAGGGTATTTAAATATCAAATATGCGGTGAAAATGGGGTCTTGATCCACCTCCTTTATGCTGTGCAGTATATGAACGTCAGATGGGTACAAATGGCAAGGTTGAGGTTATAATTGTAGTGTGCTTCACAACTGTCCCTGAGCATCTAAAGCACAGGTGCAGTGGGGAGGGGGGCAGGTACCAGATGTGTCCCAACCACATCCTATCTCTGAACAAATCTCCACATGCCTCTCATATCATTCATGGCTCATTAAGTCCACACTGTACACTGGACATCTGCTCTGCGTTTGTGTGCGAATGTGTTTTTGCTGTCTGTAGTTTTTCATTTATTTTTTTTAATACACACAAATCTACTTCCTCTCCACTCTTTCTCTTTTATTCTCTCTCTCTCTCTCCAAAATAAACAAAATGCTCTTTCTCATTGTATTTAAGCACATTTGGATGTTTCATGTATTCATCCAGCCAGACATCAGTCCACAGCAGAGAGATGCAGAATTGATCTCATAAGTGGATTTAAATAAAAACCTTTCTATGTTTTTCATCAATCAGTGTCTTAGGTATGAGGACACATGCCTCTGACTGAGTCTATGCTAAAAAAGGCCTCAGCAAACTGATTTTTAAAAAAAAAATACACAAAGTGTTGGAACCATCAATTCTTGTTTTGCACACAAGTTACAGAAGGAAATGTTACAGCTTTGCTTAAATTTTGGAAATGTTAACATTTCTTTCCATGCCTGAGTTTTTCAGTATTAAACCTGGTCCTGCCTGGTTTCCAAAAGCAGAAATGTGAAAAAGCAAACTCAATATGCCAACATTTATGGCTATGCAGATATTCTAATTATGAACATAGCAACTTACCCCCCTCCCCCCCTTTACAAATAATGAATAAAAAATCATAGTAAAAATGAATACTAATACTTAATATTATTGTATAAAAGAAAGCATTACAACTCAGGTTAACCTAAAGTAGTTGGGAAAAAATAAATTCATTCCCTCTTTAATCGTTCACTACCTCAAGTGCATGAGACAAAGAAATCAGTGATGATGTCATATCCTCTTGAGGAACTTCAGCAGAACAGAAATTCATTGCTGTAAACTTTTTAATCTTTCCAGTGTGCATTAAATTATCAATGCTGTGATATTTTTACAAGCAACATGTTCAATTAAGTGCAAATAGACTGTGAAATCATAAATATTTGGTCTTTTTCAAACACATGATAATTAGATACATCAGCCATACATTAATAAATTGTTTACTTGCCTTAGCAGGTTCCTTATTGCGCTAATAGGGCATGACAGATTTTGCTTGTTAATAATTCTGCCTGTTGCCTGCTAGAGATGATGGATGGGGTGCAAACAGCTGTGGTATCAACATGCATTTCATGTAAAACAGGGGCATGAAGACATGTGGTATGTGTGTGTGCACGTGTGTGTATGTGTGTGTGTGTGTGTGTGATTTGTGTACGTGTTTGCACTATGCGTTGTTTGGCACATTTTCACGGAGGGGTGTGTGTTATCCTTGTCTTTTGGAGTCAGACCCGAGGCTATGTCTAATTGGAGTCTTCACACTTTCAGGCTTGACTCACACTGACACGCTCGACCTTGGCTCTCCTCCCTTTGCCAGGAAAAGGGAAAACAGTGACACAGAAACATGCCTTCTTCTTGGCTGAGAAGAAAAAAAAAACTTTGCTGATACTTATTTCTTTTTATTGTTTTCTTTCTTGCTGCTTTTCTTCTCTTCTTGTCGTCTGCTTCAAGATTCTTCCACCGTCTTCTTCTCCAATTTGAAGAGATGAACTTTTCAACCACAGATGCATGAACTAAGAGACGCGCTGGAAGGTCATAATTGTCTCTCAGCACATTGTTGCAGCTGGACAGATTCTTTATTTTGTGTATGCAGTACATCACTTGTGCACACATACTTCTGCAGGCACAAAAACACACATACTTCTGCAGGCACAAAAACACACATATGCACAGGTATCCAGCTCATACAAATCACAACAGGGTAAAGTGCTATAGGGTCAAACACTTATACTTCTCGGAACTCAGACATCAATACTGCTTTCATCATATATTTCAATGCTTGGTCCCTCAGGTCTCTCTCCCCTTTTAGCATCCAAGGGCCTGCTTATGGGCTTGATTTTCCCTTCCCATCAGGCAGCATTGATCAAACAGCACTCTTAGAGTTTTTCAAGGTGGACATTACAACTGATGGCAACCAATGCTGGCAGCTACTGTGTGAAAACTACGGCCATTATTCACCTGATTGGCCTCTCCTCCGTCTCTCAGTGGTAGGTTTCATGATTCGAAGGGTATTTATATCTCCACAGGGCCAAATCCCCCTCACAGTGTCAGCGGTGAAGTGCTGGCTTTCTGGTGGTATCAATTTAGTTGTTTAGTACTAAGGAAGGACAGGTAGGGTAGATGATTGTAATGATGTATTATGGCTCAGGTTGGAAATAAACTTTATCCTTCAGGTCGCCTGTTCACCTGCCGAGTGTTTCAGTTTTTTCATATTGGCCCAACTATTTAAATTCAAAGTATCATTAAACAACTTTATATACAATTAATTCAGTGGTATGATACATTTTTTAAAATGATGTATTGTAGCATGTGAAGAAATGCAAAGACTGTCTGAAATTAAGAAAAAGGATAATTACTGAGCAAAGAAATCTTAGGAAAAACCTCTGCTGATAATGTAACAGGTCTATTTCACTTTTTTTTTCCTGATTTCCAGACAATTAAAAGTGACAACTGGCAAAACTTGCCAAAAAACTACACCAAACACTTAATTTTCCATAACAGCATGTAGATTTCTGGCGTTCATCAATTCAAACTTTAGCAGAATTAAATGCTCAACTGCTTATTCACGTTTGCGTCGTCGATGTAATTGTGTTGATAATTTCACTGATTAAAGCAATTTAAAGAGTTGAGATTGGGCTTTGGTAAAAGCATGTTGTTACCAAGGAGACGTGACTCCCTCAGTGGCAGTAAGTCTGTCTGTTAGCAAGAAAACAACAATCCCTTGCACCTCGTGCCTGCTCTCACTGTCATCCCATTGGGCTCGGACTTGGTCTGCGTGGGCAGATGCACTCTGTAAATAAAGGAGCAACATACAGATGTAAAAGTCTTCAGATCTGAAACACAGAAGCAGCGGTGGAGGTAGTAACAGAACAACAATTGTGCGTTTCTCTCTGTGGCCTCCGGGCCCGCATCCTAACATCGCAGTCCGGACATCATGTGTGAAAAAGCTTTGACGGACAAGCAGCTTCAAACCAGCAGCTGCCTCCTTAAACAGTTTACATGCAATGACCATGTGAAGCACAAAACAAACCAGCCAAGATTCTTCTTAAAATTTCAACTACACCTGTAGAAACAAAGAAATATGCAGAATAACAAAAAGTCCACATCGTGTTTTTCTCCACATCCACATTTTTCTTTAGTTTTGAGATCAAGCTGTAGGAAAGAGGCCAAACATCACAGCAAATTGATGTCCATCATGTAGGATTACTCAAACTCCTCATGTGTACTTGGGAGTGAGACTCTGATTAGCACTCACTGGAAATGCGGTTGTTGATGGACATGTGTTCAGCTAAAAGTGAGGGAAAGGGAGAATGCAGGAGCAAAAATAAGACCTTTTATTCTCTCGCTCCCTCTGCCAGCCTTCCAGGGCAAGTTGTTTCATTCCTAACAGACAGCCATGCTGTGTCCCTAAAATGTGTCCATGTAACCAGGAGTTGGCATAATAGACCCACCTCATTTGTTTCCTGGGCTTTCAGTGACATGGTTCACCATGACCTCAGCCTTGACAACATGTGCCGGTGCCACGAACTGTCCTTTGTAGCAGGGGTGGTTTTTGAAGGGTGCCCAATCTTTTCAGAGGGCATTGTGACACAGATTAACATCATGAGTCTTTGTGTGAGCGTGTGGCACATGTGTGTGTGTGTGTGTGTGTGTGTGTGTGTGTGGCATGTGTGCAGGCAGAGAAAGCTGTGTAAGTGTCATGGCATCTGTACAGTGACCCATGGTTTTGGTAAGCACCCCTTTAACACCTACAAAGGCAGAGATAACAGAGGAGTGGGGCTTTTTGTCCGTCTCCACCGCGGTCAGGTCCATCCCTTTCTGGATCTTCACACACACATCAATACATATACACACATCATACACATGCGGCAAATGCTCAGACTCATGGATACAGAATCACTTCTTTACACGTCATGAAAAAAGGGACAATTAAAAACCCCGAATACTTAAGACTGTGTAAAATATTTTAATTACAGTATATTTATAAACATGTGTGTGTGTGTGTGTGTGTGTGTGTGTGTGTGTATAATATCTCTCTGTCTTTGTTCACCCACATCAGACTCCGGACAAGTGAATTAAAGGGTAGTGATGCTCTGCAGTCCAACAGAAGAGCCTTTTTCATTTCCTCTGAAAACTGTGAAAATTGAGTTAACAATGTCTCATTACATTTCCCACTAAAGCAGGAGACCTTTGGGGTCTGATCCATGGATGAGGATGAGCACTCTTGTTCTGTCGTGTCTCACGGAGATGCACAGAGAAAAGGTCCTTAAGAATATCTTCCTCGCACTTGGACAGGAGGCGCAATTATGCCTGCCACAATTTCAGCAGAGACGCACAGATACCCGTCATGTTGAGTGGGTTTGCAGGCTGTGGGCGGCGTGCCAGGGGAAGGTCAGAGTGCCCATCTTGTATCCAGATTTGTCGGCTCTGCTCCTACATGTGTTTTGTCAGTGCTATGCGGTCCAGAGAAATCCTGAAATAAGAGTGCTGATTGCCGCGCCACCGCCATGCTCCTGGTGTAGTATTTCTCAAGAGATGTGGAGGAAGAACATCCTTCTTTAATGTTGTTTAAAATAAGTTGTGTTTTTTTTTTTTAATAAAAGAAGTATGAATAACTTTATGCAAGAATGAGACATTAAAAATAATGTCTCACTGAGAGTAATAATGCATGTCATGAAAGAGTTTGTATTTAATTTAAAGAAAAAAAAAGCAGCATGCTTGGCTTGTTCTCTTTTGAGAGGCGTGCTAAAATAAGCCGATGCACGGATAAATTCTAACTTCTCTTTCTCAATGTTACCAAACAGAACGCAGCACACTTTGTATTCAGAGCTTTACACAATCAGTCCCTGAGTCTGTTCATAATTCATACGGAGTAGGGCACTAAACACACCATGAAAGTGGGTGCCGGAATGAGGAGGGTGCTCCCACGGGGATTCCCATTCCTGCATTTGTACCTTATCCATACCTTTTCTCAGGTCCCATCTGTTTGCCTGCTGAAATCCCTCTGGCCTGTGCTAAACACAGTGCTGTGCACTCCTCCACGATTGGAGAGGGAGAAACGAATGGGCAATATTTGGTATTTAAATGTGGTCTCTGTGATGCATGGTATTGCTCTTATGAAGCTATATCCCCAGAGTAACATTTAACTACTGCTGAGCAGGTTACACATGCGGCTGGGTGAGTTAGCGGCACCCACACACTGTAAGTTGAACAGACTGGAAAATGAATAGCAGAGGAAGTTGAGAGGGAATAAGTAATGCTTCACCAGCAGGCTCTGGTTGTTGTGTATATGAGTTACTTTGTAAGACGGATTTTTCTCTGAGGATGCTCATTTCCTCATGACTCGGTTCACTTTGTGAGGCAATTACCCTTCCAAAACCCCAAGCACCCATCTCTTCAGCTACGACACAACGCAACATACAGGCAAAAAGACAGTTTCCGTCAGGTTGAACGACTGATTATAGATCTGAAACGAATGCCATGATGATTACTGTACACGTACACCTCAGGAGAGGGGCGTTCTCTTGTGTTACGAGCGTGACACCGTCAACCACCTCCATGTGGCGCCTGACAGGTGCAGGGAGTTGGAGTTTTCTGGATCCTCAGCGGGGGCATTGGACAGGATATCACGCCCTCTGATCCCACACACTGTCCCCTGCCGAACGGGGGAAGACGCCTGCCTTTTGTCTCGAACCGACTGTTGACAAGTACCTCTTAATGCCATGTGGTCTCCTGGGGCAGCTGTCACAGTGAACAGAGCCCCCCGATCACAGACTTGCACCGTATTAATTCCTACGACTCATTCTGCACCCATTAATAACACAGGAAGTGTTTTCCCCAAAGGATGCATTCGTAGCCAAGGCAGCCGAGATCAATTTGAACATGGAAAAATAAATTCAAAAGGAGGTTCATTATGTGACCAATTAGAGAGAAAGGCCTCATCTCCGCTGTCTTGGTTGTCTTAAAAGCTTGACCATTTTGTTGGCCTTAAGATATCTGAAAAAAAAAAGTCTTTTGTATCAGGTCTCTAATTATAAACCTACTTGTAAATTGTGAGTCGGGGGCCAACGCTGAGACATATGATGGAGAAATAAAATCAATATGTCCTTGTAAATGTTTGTAAGCATTCTGTCAATATCTGAACAAAACACAACTCCCAGGACATAGCAGGATTGTTATGTATCGCAGGAGTGCGGAGGAACTGTCTCTCTAGTGTCTCCTCTTAGCTGATTCCCAGTGATGCATTTATCGTGGGCTGTTCTCAGTTATTGGAGGCTAATGAGGAGGAGAAATGTGGTTTCTGCCCATCTCTCCTATCTGCCTGCCTGCCCCCCTGTCTCGGCTGCTCGGGGTTGTCACGGTGCTCTGAGCTCCTGATGTGGCGTATTAGGCAGGACAATCGTTATTAAGCACATTTCAGGCTCAATTACCACTCAAATGCACAGCCATCAAGGCTCCACCGCGGGCTCCCAACAGATGGCTGCGGGTGTCAGATAGACAGGATTGGTGATGTCTTCGTCAGACTAGGTGCCGTAGTGTAAAAAGAAAGACCATATTGCTAACAAAACAAGCTGTTATTGCTCCCCCCCCGCCTTTTTTTATTTATCTAGTCATTGACTTGCAGCAACAGCTATAAAATAGTTATAAGACATGTGCTCGGCCTGTTCGTCGGATGTGAAGTTTCTCTGAAGACTCTCTTCTTCGCCAAATGTTATGAAAATGTTTTGTATCCAAGAGGGACAAAGAATCAACTGTGACGAACACTGAGACATTAGATCATAAAACCATATGATGCCTCACAGTTTATGGTGCCTTGACAATGGCACGAGTTATGTTTTGAAAAATCAAGAGCAGTGAAAAAGTAGAGATGAGAGAAATGTCTAATTTTATAATGAAGAATAATACTCCTTTGTCAATTTTGGCTTAAGAACAAAATAGCTTCCTGTCTTTGATAAATTAAAAACACAGAGGGATTGGTTTTATTTCCCTAACAGAGTCCAGTCTGGAAGACTTGGTTTTGGAAGTCATTCTTTATAGAGTCTGCCAAACTAATCATTGAATTTTTGGTGGTGACAAACTAATATATTACTGTAAATTTGTGCCATGGAAACGTAACATTTGAGAGCCGCCTGTCACTTTAAAAACTAAACAGTCTCACTTTCATGCTTGATATTGCTTGACATTTACTTACATGCTAAGTCGAAAAAGAGCACATTGCATCCTTATTCTTCTGTTCGACATTAATGTTGGTCACAAAGCATTATCTTTGTACTGGAGCCTCACTTAGGAGAACGCTGTCAGTCCAAGGTAAAAGTCCAGCCAAGGCTTTGTGTGTTGTGTGGTTTTTCGAAAAGAGACTTTTCATAGCCCTCAGATAGTGACTCACACTCTGCTTTACAGACAGCCAAATTATATAAAGATAATTACGTTCAGAGATAAGCCAGTTGCAGTTTCCCCCAGTGCATGCAATGTTACTTAGTCACTTTAGCCTGTCAGGGAGAATTACCCATGGTAGAAGTGAGAATCTAAATCTATAACTTAAGGCAAAATTTAAAACCTTCTTCACTGAGAGGAACGAGGTTCGTTGTCTATCAGCATTTCAATTGTGGGCCTACAGCAAAAGGTTATCATATCTGTGATTTAAATTGGATATACCTCGCCATGAGATCATGTTTAACTTTCATCTTTAAAAAAAAAAAAAAACCCAGATACAAATCTCATCGCAACCGAAACATGATGACAAAAGTGTATCTGATGATGTCTTACTTCATGTGCGTCTCCTGTTTGATTTCGTTTTTTAATCACTTCAGCATGTTGTAAAGCTTGTAAAGTAGCTTTACAGCCTCCACGCTGATTCAAAAACATCTAATAAAATCAAATATTTAATTTATACACATCCATTCCAAAACACTTTCTGTGATGCGGCAAATATGAAAATAACTCAGAGAGCTGCATGGTTTGGATGATTATGATAATGCTGATCTGCTAATGTCATTTTGACTCTGAGGCTGAGCGAGCTATCATAGTAAGTAACAGTCATCCCGGCAAATCAAATCAAGAGCTTTGGTTTGTATCCAAAACAACCTAGAGATATAACAGCGACAATCTTTGAACTGTAAATCATATTTGAAAGCTGTTCACGTCTCCAATTTGCCATGTTTTTGCTACTTATCAGAATATCTCCTGTGTAAAAGTGAGTGCGTTGGAGAAGCTACAGTTAGCCTATTTAACCACCCACCTGGGCCCATACCACCCACCTTAGCATCTGAGTCACACTCTGCCTTCTCTTTCAGCTGGGCTGAGCTGGAGAATTAACAGCGCAGCACAGGACAGCTCAGCTCAGCGTACGTGTGTGGGTGGAACAGCCTTATGGCTTCAGTCATTCAACCAACTATGAGGGCATCAAAGAGACACAAGCAGATAGAGAGAGGAGAGAGAGAGGAGAGAGAGAGAGAGAGAGGAGAAAGGAGAGAGAAACAACAACTAAAAAACGAGATGTCAAACAAAGAATATGAGAATATGAGGGGGAGGTGAGGATCCATAGACAGAAAGTGGAATGAAAAAGCCAAGAAGGAGCAGGACAGACAGGCCAGACACCAGAGGAGCGAGCATATAGAGAGGAGAATGCAGAGCAAACAAAGGAAACATGACAAACATCATCTCCTCTACGTCCATAGCCTGACACACAGGCAGCCACTGCTGAGAGCCGTAATATTATACCTCCACTACAACTCAACTCATATGCCCGAGAAGTTCCTTCAGCAAGGATTGTTGGCATGAGCGCCGCGGCTTTTGTTCTGCCAAATAACATTAGGAGGTGGGCAGGCAGAAGAGACAGGGCCCGCTTCATAGATGGCACACATGCCGGCAAAGAATGTGTGAGACCAGTTAAACACAAGGAAGAGGATTGTGCAGACGTGACAGAAGTGACAGTTACGCTTCCTGTGGTGGACACTGATGCCATTGAGATTCTGTCTCCTGTGCATAATTTAGAGATTTACAGTATGTCAGCGGCGTTCCAAGTCAAGAGTGTGATTTAGGAATGTTTGCTACATGAATGACAATTAGTTCATCGTTTACTCATTAGGGGAAAAAGGGGTTTTAAACCAAGATGTGAGATTTTTTTTTTGTTTTTTTTGGTGATCAAGCCCTTCCCCTTCGCTGACGCTGTTTTTCAAGAGTTTTATGACAGAATATTGAATGTAGACACCGACATGTTCCCTATCCACCCCCTTTCTGCCTGCATGTTTGCCTCAAAAAAAAAAAAAAAAAAAAAAAGCTTAATTTATCGCAATTCGTAAAAGAAAAAAAAGTTATTTTAATAAAGCAAACACGCTGATAGCGTTAGAGTGTTTGCTGGCACTTTGCCAAACGACACAGAAGT
>JAQNCA010000027.1:18408129-18419023 GCA_029783725.1 Acanthurus tractus | reverse complement strand
GTGTGTACGTCAGTGTGTGCGTCAAAACAACAGACTGGAAGAGAGTGCGTGTATGTTTATGCATGTGTGTGTGTGTGCGTTCCCGCGTGCACTTAGGCATGTGTTTATCAGAGAAGGAGGAGAATAGGGTGATTATTCCTTTCTTTGTGTAGCATAATCCATTTCCGCTAAGCTTGAGAGAGCACCCAGGAGTAATGAGAGATGAACCTGAAAGAGCCAGACTCCATGAATACAGTTCTGAGGAGGGCCTGCGCTCTTTCTTTTTATTTTCATCCCTCTTTTTCTTTTTGCCTCTCTCTCTCTCTCTTTCGTTTTTCCTTTCCTCTGCCTCTCCATCCTTGTGCCTGTGGAACAACTTCTGTACCAGACTAACAACTGTTGTGTCTGAGCTTCAACTTCCTCTCTGCTTTCTCAAACTACAAGATGGCTACGCCGGATCCAATGTGATGGAATTGAATCCCACCTTTTCTTTTCGTTTTCTCCTCTTTTTTTTTTAACAAAAGAGCAAACTGCCTGCAAGACGAGAGGAACTGTAGCTATCACAGCCATTTACAAGAGGAAAGTTTACAGGGAAAAGTTCTGTTGAGTTGCAAAAGTAAAGTTGGATTTGGAATCAGAGTCGTTCATTCAAAAAGCTTGACAGCCTTTATCAGTAATTCTATGAGATATTACAGGTGAAATAAATATTATTCCATCTCGATATTTCCAGTATTTGTTCATGTTCTTTAAATTTAAGTAATGCTCATTTGGTTTATTCATTAATATTTAAAGTGCATTGTTCAATTTAAGATTAACCAGCAAGTGCGTTTGATCAATTACAATGCTTTGTACTGTGAGCAAACAGTGAATTTACTTTTTTTAAATATTGTTTTTTAACAGTAGATGTAGCAAAAATAACTTTTTGCCTCTTCTCTTAAATAAAGGTTAAAAAAAGCCATGAATATCTTTCCTTGCAAAAGAAATGCTGTTTGTTATCACACTTTCTAAATGAGTTTACACAAATAAATGCAGCTCTGAGTCTGATTTTAATTCATTTTGAACATGAAAGAAAAAAAAAACTGTCACAGTTTTAATTTGCATAAAAAAATGTCACAAAGTCAGAAAGTGACACTAAAAACTGAAAATGGCTAAAAAGTGCATCTTGGAGCAGACAATAGGAAATGTTCAATTAAAAGCTCTGAGCTTCCTGTAAGAGGTGCCAAACCAAGGCTATAAATATTCACAACAGGCCAGTCTACTTGTCTGCCTGTTTACTGGATCAACATTTCACACATTTCTCATTTATTCATTAAGTTTGTTTATTAATTTTGCAGAAGTTGTTCTAAATGGTGTCACACTGAGCGCAGAGCTCAATACACAGTCCTGCAAGTTTTACACTTCGAATTTCCACAAGTTTGTTTCTCTTTTTCCGACTCAAACACATTTTTAGTCCTCTTCATTTCTGCTGAAACAGACTTTCATTACTCATACTTGAAGTGTTCTATATGAGACGTGAAAAAATGGGGATTTGTTTATTCTGCTGTGTGGTTTTCTAAAAACTGTCTGCCCGTACTCATCACAGGAAAAGGGAGAATCCAGTCAGACTTGACAAAAAAAATGATGACACAGGGCCAAGTTCCCTAATATTCTGACTGGAACCATAAATACTTCCCCCTTTAACAGATTGAGGAAGCTGTCATATCCACATTTGCCTGAGGACAAATTCATTCATAGGAAAATAAGAAGAAGAAGAAGAAGAGGCCTGCAAACATAAGATGATGTCTGTCAATGACAAACACACTGTACCACTTATTGAAAAGACACTGAGTCACTAAACAATTGTATTTTTTTCTTTAAACTGACAACAGTGAGGTGCATATTAACATGGACACTTTAAAAACCTCCAATTTTACTCCATGAAGCCTATAGATGAGAGCAAATGAACAGAAAAATAGGTGCAAATGTTTTTGAGATATTGGCCGTTTCTGTGTGAATTTGTGTGTGTGTGTGTGTGCATATGCACTCTAACATATGTGTGTGTGTGTGTGCGTGTGTGTGTGTGAGAGAGAGAGAGAGAGAGAGAAAGGAGAAAAAGTGCATGCCAGCAGAAGATTCGGCTGCGAGTGCAGCTCTCGCGCTCAGTCAGTTCGTCCCTGCTGTGTGCGCTCCCACCCAACGCCTCCATTGCCGACCCCCTGCAGAGGCCTCTGATTGCCGTGGAAACTGCACTTAAGGAGAAAATTAGGATTGCCTCCTCCCTAATTTAAAAGTACGGCTTAATGGTTTCATTTATTACAGATGGAAATGCAAACTAAATGTTGTGCTATCTCATTTCATAGGTGTGCTTATTTGCTTAAAGAGACAACATGAAAATAAATTACTCCAGAAAACTGCAACAGCAATTTAGATGAAGGAAAACTGCTGCAGCCATGCAAGTATCCTGATAAAAGAGAGGCAGCAATGCAAAAAAAAACAAAAAAAAAAAACAAGGATGCAGACGAGCAAAAATGTGTTCAAACCCACAGTACATAGAGTTCACACACACAAATACACATGTGGAACCATGCAGCACTTATCCTCATAGAAACGCCCTTCAAGGTAGACACAAGTGGGTTGAGTGTATGTGGAAAATTACTGCTCTGATCCAACAACCCCTTGCACAATCAAGACTGCAGCCTGTGGGCTTGGTGCAGGTATATTTATCTCTTGTGGTGATGAACATTACATTACATACATACAGGCATGCAGACGGCAAAAAAGCATTTTCATATAAAAACATGCTCAGTTTGTGATCATTGGCACGTGTCTGCCGCGACGCACCCGTGAGCATGCGCATCCCCGCCTAGACGTGAACACAAGTAAACATAAACACTAAGTTCAACACAATTTGAAGTAGACAAAAACACCACTCTACTTCTCCGGTCATCACTCTCCCTCCCCGACATTCCCTGGACTGGGGGATGTGTACGGTCCCACCAGAGGGTGACAGCGGTCAGTGGTCACCTCTCTCTCACTGACTAGTTCTGTGTTGAACCATAACCACACCATCACCACACGACGTCCAGGGGCCAGGTGAGCATGCCACTATCCGGAGCACAACACAAACATCACTCCAGTCTTGTCTCTCTACATATACGCACGGGGGGCAAAGCAGCGGGGCAGGAGCGGTTAAAGTTTATTTCTGGATGTATTCATTACACAGTGAAAGGGTTGCAGTTGGGGCTAGGCAATTGTGGCGCCAGCGTGTGATTGTGGCAAGACAGCCTGACCGCCCAAAAATGGCTGAGCTAACAGGGAGAGCAGCCGAGGTTTGCACTTGCACTCGCTAGCCTTTGGGCGAGCGGTAGCAGTCTCCTCGCTGTCCCCACCAACACACCTTTATGATGATTATTCACCACACAGAAAACACTGTACACTGCAACAGTTTGTTGATGGGTTATGAAAAAAAAAAAAAAAAGAGCCAGAGAAAGTGCCAGAGGGCAAAGAGAGGAGAGGCAGAGAGATCAAAAGTGGAGAATCTGAGTGTCTCTGCTGTTCCGTCGAAACCAACAACTTCACAAGAAAACAGCCACCATGCAATCCTGGCAATCACAAACTCTTCCACCGAGAAAATAATAAGCAGCAACTAGAGACGGCGAGATAGAAATTGCAAGAGAAAGAAAGATGGGAGGGTAAAAAAAAAAAAGAAGTGAGAAATGGATAGAGAGAGTTAAGAGAAACTACTTCTTTGGAGAAGTAACTGTGCTCCACCTCCGAATGCTGAGAGTGAGATAGAGAGAGAGAGCAGTTTATTTGATGGCTCTGGATGTTTGAAAATGGTGAAAAACTTGCTCCCGTCACCTTTGCCTTTCTATGGCCTGTGTTGCTGAGGGTGTTTCACTCTGAGATGTTGTGTAGCTGTTTTGTGATGAGAACACCCTGAAGGAGACACAGCGGGACACGGGGTGTTAGGGTTCAGCTGTGTTTGCTTGCTTACAACCCGAGGAGAGAGAGAGAAAAAAAAAAAAAAAAACAGAGACATAAAATCAATGATGAGACTGTTAGTGGAGGTTTAAAAGGGAGCGTTTAGAGAGGATCCCTGGGTGGAAGGTGATGTAGTTGCAGTTTGTAAAAAGCATGTGATCCAACTCCACACTGCAAGAGAGCGAGGGGCAACACAGCTTCTATGTGAAATTGCGGTTTTTCATGTGAAGGCATATAGAAGTGATTGAGCCAGAAGATGAGTGAGCTTGAGAACATGTGTTGATCCGTTTTTTTTTTTGGGTGTTTGTGTGTGAGGGGGTAGAGTGAAGGGGTGGGGAGTTGGCGTATGTATGTGTGTATGTGTGTGTGTGTGTGTGTGTGTGAGTATATATATGTGCGCCCTCACATGCATGTGTGCGCACATATGCGTACAAATGCTAGCGCTCTGGTTATCAGTCTTGTGTGTGGTTCGGGATGATAAATCACATCCCATTCTTTAGCAGTGACAGCTCTTCGTGGCAGCAAATCTGATTCTGGCCTCTTAAATCAAGACATGTGGTTGAACGGAGGCTGTGAGATCTGAGGTTTGCGATGCCTCTCAAAGAGAATGTCTGAATGGGCCTTTTGATAAGAAAACAGCTTGAAGCCATCCCACACAGGCATGAAAACAGCATGCACCTCCCGTGTGAGAGCCAAACAGATTGGAGGGGATGCGATGCTGGATCTGTTCCTATTACCCAACGAGCCAAGTGTGCAGAGTGATTGACAATGATTAAGTGTAAGAGGGTATGCTAGTGTCATTCCCTGAAACATATTTCCTACTTGTCAGTGTGTAGGAGGGTTGGGCAGAGCCTGTCCATCAAAAAAGACAGGATGAATACACGGTCTCTATCATTTGCAGATCTTATCGCTCCGGATCAAATTACTGTCTAACAGGATACCTGAAGTCTGCTCTGATGTTTTTTTTTCCCTCCTGCATTGCTAAAGTGTGTTTTTGTTTTTTTTTTTTAAAGTGCAGGTCAGCGTAACAATAAAGGGGTAAATCGCGAATAAAACTCCTGCAGGTTTGGAATGTGATCATCCAAGTTGCAACTTGGAATCTGTTGTGGAGTCTCTGCCAAGTTTCAGGAAAACAGCACTTGTTGACAAGTTGGTTGAATCATGATCAAGGCACCTGCCACGTTGAAAAACCTGAAACAGGCACCATTTGGCGGCTCACAAGGTCACTCGTTCTGTGTTGAGGAAAGTGATCATGTGCCAAATTCCCCTTTCAATCATATAGTACATGTAGAGAATGCAACGTATCAGACGTAAGAAAAACTTATTAGCGGCACCTTTCATCGGGCCCATCCTCGGTTCATTTTCTTTACACACCGCATAGTTTTCATTAGGAGTTCACCACCTCGTAGTGTGAGCCATGTGTCATCAAGTGCCTGTTTTCTACACATGTTTTAGGATTAATGGCCTGCTGAGTTTAGCGTGTTGCATTTTTTTTTTTTTTTTTTTTTTTTACTCGCTGCAACTGCATAGTAAAATATAAATGTTAAATTGAAGTGTTTGTGGCAATGTGACACGCTAAACAGAGCCAAGTCAATTATTCTGAAGAAACATCTATATTTATTCTTAACCACCTGTTAAGTAAATTGTAAGAAATCATACGGCTGAGTGGCTTTTAGGAAAACATAGAGATCCTAAAGGTACTTATTCTCATGTCAGGCTGTCGTAAAAATGATATATTTTTTAAGTGCATACGAATACTTTCCTTCTCACTTTACCTCTTTCTGATTTTCCTTCGCATGAGTTAAAAATAAAAAAAACTAAATCCATTTACATTTTTCTCATCAGTCTTGTGACATTAAGGCAAATGTGATGCAGATGTATTGTCTTTTACAGAGAATCTTTAGTAGCTACTTTAATGCAAAAATAATATTAGAATTCTTGTCGCAGCATATAAAATCCACAGCTTTTTCTATACATACAATTGCTTTTACATAGCTGATGGTTGTTAAAACTCTCCTGACCTCTCATGTCCGAAGTGAATGTTCCCTCAAATGATGGTATTTTAATTAAGAATTGTTTATTTTTAATGTAAAATTAAAATGGTTAAAAAATTGTAAAATGAGGCGTTTGTTTTTAAACCAATGTGGTATCAGCAATTTAATTTTAATGCCTCATTTTACTGTGTTATAATGACACAAACTGGCTACAATGATGACAGGACATGTCAAAACGTAATTACTGATGCAATCATAAATGATGCGAAATGAAGCAAATTAAAACAATCATTGAAAATTACAACTCATAAAAACTTTTATATTTCATGGCACTTTTTTTTTTTTTTTTGCATTTTACAGAACAGGCTGCTGTCAGTAGCAGCAAATCTCCACAACACGCCACCTGAGTCTTATTTGGATGAAACATTATATACAAGTCTGTTTCCTGCATAACAGAGACTTCTATGTATGTGCAATTTAATTAGAAAAAAAACAGACGATATGACGATGTGCCATCCAGGCAGCATCAGTAGGAGAGTGAGACAAAAAAAAGAGGGGGAGAGAGAAAGTGAGGAGGATACTGAAGAGGGTAACAAGAGTTGCAGAAAGTGCTCTGTGTTTTGTTTTTTTTTCTCTCCAGGAGCTTCCTCTCAGGTACGCTGAGAAGCAGCATGCAACAGCAGCAGCAGCAGCCGCGGCAGCAACAGCAGCAGCAGCAGCAGCAGCAGCAGCAGCAGCGTGTCTTTGGCTGACCTATTTAGGTAATTGCACTCTTCATTAAAAAAACTCCATCTGCAAGAGAAATTACACTTCCCCAATGGAATCTAGGTAACATAATCTCCCTCCGGCGGACTAATTGCATGGCATGATAACCTCATAGGCTCGGCCTGTTTAATTTTTCATCTCTTTTCAAATAATTATGGATCAGTAGAGAGAAGTATTGATTTGATTCATTAACTTCCTACACTGAGCCAAGGTTAACGATTATACAGATCCCCAATTACACAGTAAAGATCCGCTGGTCTATTTGCTTTGATTGGCTTCCACTTTATTATTGGCAAAGGTTGTGTTGAAACAATACACAGATTTGGTAGCGAGGGGACTAAGGAGCAGGTGTACCGTAAATGCACCATGCCTCACAGCTATAAGCACATTATTGACAAGTAAAATGAAAGTGTGCAGCTGAATAATCTGCTCTAGAACAGATTGTAGCGGCGGTTTACTGAAACACAGGGTTGCATTCCCTGTGAGATGTGTCTTTCCACCACTGGCGTCTTTTTGCTCATGCTTAATGGGAAGGACACACTGTTGCGCATCCTCGCCTCGAAGCGTAGAATGTTTTGTTGAGAAATTGAGAGCATTTCAATAAATGAGTCTCACAGCAGCAATGGGAGCCACATTTCCACCTTGCACTTTGCTCAAACACCTGCTGTGCTCTACTTGTGAACAAACATGTCTTTAGAAGACAGGGCCTCAGGCAGGGTGAACAGGCAGAGGAAGCAGTTCAGGCTTTGACTCCAGGGTGTCTTACTTAACGTGCAAAAGGAAGGTTTGAGGGCATATGTGAAAGATACTGTAAAGAAATGATCCCACATCATTTATTTCCTTTTACAGCACTTTATTTTGTAACAGTGATGTAATTTTATAGGGGAACTTCCTCCTCTCCAGGAGAACCACTATGGAAATTTATTTTAGGTAAAAAATATTTTCAGTAACTGAAAGTACAGAGGGTGATTTTGGAGAGAGATAATTGATTGTTAATCTTATTCCCAGGGGGTAAAATACTGATGCTTTGGGTTGGAAACAGGATTTGATATAAAGATCTGGCAATTAGGCTCAACAATCAGCTGGTTCCATGTTGGATTTCGTTCAGACATAGTGGATTCTTGCACATGCTAATTTGGGGCCCTATGGAGGACCCAAAGGGACCTGATTTTTTTTGAACATTTTCTGTTCATGAACTACTGTCAGGATAGCAACAATTAGTAAAAATAGCAAAAAGTTACTTTCAGAAAAGTTAACAACTGAATCGTTTCAAATAACCTCTTGATCCTGATTGAACTTTGCTATGAATTACATATATTATGTGTGCAAATGTAAGCTAAAAATGAGCGAGTCCAAAAAGACACAGTTTGTCATATAACTTTTTAGGTAATATTTGTTAAAAAAAAACCCCAAAAAGTGGCTTACTAGAAATACAGTACACTCAAAAGTTATATGAAGTGGCATTCATTTAACACTTACTTCGAACCTTGCAGAGTCAACCCTACAGGCTAGCTTTTATAAAACAGACTAACTCTCCATTTTCACAGCTGCAGCTTGCAACATGGCTGGACTTGTTATAATTATCGCTTCTTTTTTTCATTTGTGTCTTGGGAAATGTGTCAAGGTGACTGAGATATATAGTTTACTAAGAGGTTTCACACTTAATGTGCTATTTTTATGACAAACTTTAACTTTCTGACTTTCAAAATGATCTTTTAAAATGATACATCATATGTGTGATTCACAGCACAACTGAAAAACAACATTAAAAAAAACATTTATCTCGTAGTTGACTAACACAAAATTATTTTTTTCTAAAATTGAGGCCATGTCGGGTCAACTGAGAGCAGAAGGCCTCCAATTTTATGAATTTCTAATAGCTTTCTGGTGACTTTATATCCCCACAGCTGTTTGTGAAACCATAACTCCACTTCCCACGCTGCACTCAGTCACCTGCATTACCTGTCTGACTCTTTACCATTGATTTCTAATCAGAACATAACACAATATTATGCTTTGTCTAGAACAAGTTTGCTATAACACCCTTTCTTGAGTCAGACTAATGTGTCCTCCAGGATGATTTGAGACGGACATGAGGACATTAAAATGACTGTTACGTCTAAATGATTTCCTCCCATTAAGTTTCCTCTCCTCTCTCCTTCCATAATCATTTCTCTTATTTCCGCCACCTTATGCCGGCAAAGGAGAGGAAGCTTGTCTTCACCCATCCACAGATGAATTACATTTCAAATTCATCACATCAAGGATGAAAAAAAAAATATTAATAAGAAGGAAAGGAGTTACAGAGAGAACTAGATTTCATACATGTGTATAAGTGGTTGCCCTTTCTCGCTGTCCAGAATTGCAGTTGGCCACAGGAGCAATTTTGAGGCGGCACTATAATGTCCACAATAACCGTTTCTTCTCGTTGATCACACTGTGGGGTATGTGCTAATCTACCCCCTGCCACTGCTTCACCTCAGTCTCCAACCGAGGACCCCCTCGTCTACACGGCTAGTGACTTAACTCATGCAAACTCACAGAAACACACAATTTTACTAGCTCCACTTTGTGTGATGTGTATCTGTGTGTGTGAAAGGTTTGTTGGTTGAAAATCTAATTTTAAATATGCTTTTAATTGAAAATATGCATATGTGTTCATATATTAGCTTATATTTACCAAATACCTTAGCATTTTAGCTAACAAAACATATTTGTTAGCTCACATGTCTGCAGGTTACTTTGCCACTATGAAGCAAAAAACAAGTCGAAACTGAACGCTAGGCTAGAATTACAGAAACTAACCTGTTGAATAGTTAGCTGGTGAACAGTTAGCTTCAATTAGGTTAATTCAAAATGTTTTTGTTTGAGAACAGGCCCATCCAAAGCATCAAATTGGACTTGTTTTACTCTTTTTTTATGAACAAATTCACAAGCTAACTCAAACTAATGTGTTAAAAGGAAAAACAAATATCAAGGACAAAAGAAATTCATGATTCAGATCAAAGTTACGACCGATCTTAGACACATACACAGTCATGCACACAGTTCACTGAACCTTGAACCCTTTCACCTTGTTTTGTATGACAGACAGTGACCAGCTGAGTGTGTGTATATGTGAGTGCAGATATGTTTGTGTCACTGTTTATTTAAGTTTATTGTTGCTATGATGCATCACAGTGTGACAGCACTTGGCCTTGGTGGCAAAGTACTGATCCAGTTCCTTCTATGGTCTTGCCGGTATACATGGCGACATAACCAAGTATTAAAAGGCTTAGCTGCAGAAATTGAAGATTTACGGAGGCAGGCAAATTTAGGAGGGTCTAAAATAAAGAGAGTTGCAATCAAGTTTGTCCAAGAGGGAGAGAAAGTTAGTAAGACAGCAAGGAGGCAAGGCAGCTTAGAGGATGCTTGTGATTGTTGTTCCCCAGGAAATAGCCATTACAAAGCTAAGGCCTGACATAGTTTTGTGGTCTAGGAGTAGGATGAGAGCCTATTTCATAGAGCTGATTGTTCCATGGGAGGCTTCGGTTGTAGAAGCAAATGAAAGGAAAAAGCTTAGGTATGTAGAGTTAGGTGCAGAAGCAGAGCGGTGAGGGTGGAAAGTTAGGATTTGTCCAGTGGAGGTAGGATGTAGAGGATTTGTAGCGAGATCTGTTGTCTCTTTGTTGAGGGAGTAAGAAGGAAGTGGACAGAGTGTGAGGAAATTAGTAAAGGAAATGTCAGATGAGGCAGTGAGATCCAGCCAGTGGATTTGGATGAGAAGAAATAATGGCAGCAGGGGGCCCAGCAGGGGGAGCACTAAGGATAGACGGACTCTTAGGAGAAGCAAGGAAGAAATCCAGGAAGAGGAAGTGTATTTAAGTGGAGGGTGTGGCCTGTGGGGGCCTCTTTGAGACCATGCGGTCAGGTAAGTTGACCTGTATAGTTTGTTTGTATTGTCTTGAATTGGTTTGTAGTGTGTCTTTGACTGTTTAGGTGAGTTTGTTTGTTTTAGGTGAGTTGTATTGTATTGAATCGGTTAGGTGAGTTTTTTTTTTCTGAAATTGCTAGTGTGTTTTGTCCTAGTTGATGATAGTGTTGTTTATGATAGCATAGACAAGATAAAGTAGAAAGCTGTTGTGGTGTGAGGAGCAGTGATGGCTGGCATTAGGGGAGTGACTCTGGGACGCCAGTGATCACTGTCTAGCCTC
>JAQNCA010000027.1:18389571-18403010 GCA_029783725.1 Acanthurus tractus | reverse complement strand
GTAATTGTTTTTTAAAAATCATAAAATGTGTTATGTAATTAAATCATATGGACATTATACATCTTAGCGCATTCAATGCAAATAATTCAGTGTTTATTCCGAACATATTTACAATTACTTTCTGAGCAGCATTGTTAAGCCTACACATGCCTGTTCATACATAACACCAACAAATTTAAGCTGCTGCTAAACTGCAGTCACAGTGTGCAAACATACAGATCTTCATTCTCAAACACAAAATAACGTGATTACCGATGTAATTCTGGCATCATGCACACAGTTGTGGAGTGGTCTGTGCACAGTAACCAATCAAGACAAAAAGCCCTTCAGCTAAACTTAAACATGAGTCTGCATGTCTTTAGTCTCATGCAGGTCACCCCTGCAAAAAGCAAAGAAACAAGACATTTTAGTAGACTAGTCAGTATTTTTTTTTATAAATCTATCATCATTATCATATTGCATAAAAGCAGAGAATCTTTGTTTGGCTCATGCTGTGGGTGGTATTGGTGGCTAATCTGTGAGGGTTAGTGGTGGTGTGGTTTAGTCGTAGCAAAGCCTGCACGGAAAGACGAAGTGTGTTGTTCGTAATTCTGGACATTGTGGTGGGGAGGGAGGAGAGCGTGCGTGTGTCTGTTTGTGTGTCCGTTTGTCTGTCTGGTTTCCACTCTGAACCTGTAAGTGTTCGGAGGGGCTGAGTGTGTTGGAAACCCCCTCTCAGTCCTGACTGTCTGTCCAGCTGCTCTGCAAGACAGAAGTGTTGAAACACTCCACTTCCTGAGATGCAGCAGACATCGGCGTGGTTCTTATGTGTTCAGTGTGTGTTTGTGTGTAAAGCATGCTCAGTCAGTATAAGTCATTATAAACTGATGTTTTTTTTTCAGATTATGATTCTGTTTTGGTTATTATTCTTGTGCCATCCTCAAACGGTATCTTCAGATGCTTTATTACCAAACAAGAAAAGGCGAGCATTCTGGTCACCATGTCCCTTCCTATTAAACAGACACAGGGCCTGTGGATTTCTTATTATTGTTCCCCTTATCTGTTCTACTGCAATATTTGTGGCTTTGACGAGTAAGAAAATATTTAACTCAAGTGATGAAGCATTTAAGCTCTGCTGAAAAAGGATGTTAAGTCATATTTCAAAGTCTGAGTAGCTACATTTATGCTGTATCTGTTCCTATATTTTTAGTGAGTCAGTGCTGTCTGGTGCAGTAGTGATTAATTGCTATTGTATCCTTAACATATTTGACGCACAGAATTTCCTTTGTTTTTGATGATTCCATTGCTGTTTGTCCTGCATTTGGAAAATTGTATGAATAATTTGCAGCACATTTCGTATGCAATTGCAGAGCAAAGGGAAAGGCAAATGCACACTAAAGTACACAACGTGTGTATGCTCGTGCATACATGGGCGACTGTGCGGCTGCACACATACATGAATGTACGTGTGTGATGACAAGACCGAGACAAGGGATGCCCTGCAGCTGCTTGTTCCATCTGATGAGGCAGAGTCAAGCTCTGATAGATTCCATCTACCTTGCCTTAACCTTAATTTGCCAGGATGTGGCACGTCAAACAGCCTCGGGACCAATGGAATCTGTCAGCCAACTTCAAAATGTTTTTCATTTCTTTTTCTGCCGTAACAAAGGGGTTCAAACGTGCATCCACTCGAGCAGCAAGAGACCTCCTATTCTCTCTTTCGTTTGCATGTCTCTATTATGAGGCTTTGTTGACACTTGATCTTGAAAAGTGGTTCAAGGTCTTTTCTAGCAAATTGTTATTGTAAATACCAACCTGTTGGTCACTGGGGAATTTCATGTAGACCTTTTGAGAGGAAAGTATGATTTCTGTGATTTAACTTCATAAACTAGATGATTATGCTTACAATAAAATAACCTTCTACATTAAAATTCACTGATATAACTATGATTCTGGAAATTATGCCCATAAGCCATATTTTTCTCAGTGTGACATGTTTTGTATTGCATGTACTTTCTGTGTACAGCACTTTTACAAAACACTGTGCTTCACATATTTTCTGTGTTTGCTTTTTTTTTTTTTTTTTTTTCCAGGGTGTTGATTTTGGTGTAAAAGTGCTCTTCTCCTAATGCTGGGTTGTCATGAAGTACAGACGGAGACAGACATTCTCAGTTCCCTATTTCTGCACATGTAATTGCTTCTTACTGGCAGCGCACTGTTACTCACACAGATAATGTAACTGCTTAGTGAAAGATTACTTAAATCCATAAAAAAGATAAACTTTAATTTCCTGCTGTTCCCCTCTTAATTCACTTAGTTATCTGACTTGCACTAGGACAGTTTGCATGTGTGTCTGTACGTGTGCATGCATGAGTGTGCATGCATGTACTGTACGTGCGAGTGTGCATGTTTGTGTGCCTGAGTACAGCTGTTTGCTTCTTTCCACAGAGTGCCTCTGTGGTTGCCTTCTTGGCCCTCAATGCCGGAAGTCCCCTACCAGTCGCATGTGACATTGGTTCCTGACACCCTCGTGTTTACAGTGAGTGCAGACGGACGCAGTCCCCTCCAGAAACGTTTGTCCTTAGTGAAAGAGGAGGTGTTTGTCCTTCCAAGCCTCTTGGGAAATTGTCCACGGCTCTCGTTAAGCGGCTCCAGACCACACTGAAAACACAGCCCTGTCCACAACAGATGTTTGTTTTGCATCGACTTTGCTCTGTTGCGCTTGGAGCATAAGAATAGAATCCTTATGGAGGCTGTTGTCCACATGAGCCACTTTGCTGTGGAGACTGTGGTTGGTGGATTATATCGACAGCAAAAATTATCCCCAGACCCCTTGTTTAAAGTCATTTTATTGTACAAAAGGATTTAACACTTAAGATCTGCTTGTGTTCACAGAAGAAAAAATGAAAAAAAAAATCTGCTTCATATCTAAAGCAAAATAAATGAGATTATATAGAAAAAACTTCCTCCAAGATTTCCTGGTTATAGTTTAGTTTTCCCAAGTGTTTGTGTGATAAAAAGTATTTGCTTAACCTTAAAAGAAAAGGTTTTAAAAGAAAGAAAGGGAAGAGAAGGAAGAAAGGAAAATATGGCCCAGAACATTACCACCAGCCAGGTCATTAATGAGCATTGCTCATGCTGTCATGGCAACTATTATCACAGTGATGTCGCTAATGGCATCTGAGACAGAGCAAGAGAAATATGTGAAAATTATTGTCAGATTCAATTAGGATCCTTTCGTCTGAACTCAGCTGGTCCTCCTCCGGGCCCCTCATTGATTAGCTATCAAATTGAAAGAAGAATGGGAATGCTGGAACTCAGACACCCTGATGTGAGAGTCATCACAGGATCCTGACACTCGCTGATAGAAGAAGGCTGACCCTATCCAGCAACCTTAATCAGCATCATTGCTGACATATTTCTATTAGCTGTAGTGCAAACTATCGTCTGAACTCAGAGTATAATTGTTTTGACAGTGCCTGAGACGGCTGGCGTTTCAGTGCAGAACATTTCACCACACTGTTAGAAACAAAAGCTAAAACGGTGCACAGACGAGGAAAGACAAGTTCAAGTTGATTCACACAGTATTATTGATCAAATCTGACACAGTATAGTTAAAAAAAATAAAAGAGAAATATTCTTGTTTTTTGGATTGCAAGTATGTTTTGTATTTTGTTTAGACCCCAAATTATAGGCCTATCACTCTGAGCGTTTCCCAGAAAATAATGAAGCACGGCTCAAGGAAATGTGGTGTTGAGAATGATGTCAGCTAAATGAGAACCATATTGGCCTGATGGGCAGGTGGTGTGGTGAAAGGGAACAAGTGAAAAACAGTGTGGATGTTTAAGAGCTGGGTGCTGGAATAATCTGGATTGATGAGTCCCGTTTGGTCAACATGTTTGTGCGCTCTGGAATGCATGAGGTTTCGGTGGCGGCCCACATAAGAGAGGCCGGCCTGGATGGCCAGATTCCTGTGGTCAGACAACGACAGAGCTTCTTGCCCCCGTTTCAGAAAAAAAAAAAAAAAAAAGCAAAACCTCACTCGTGTTTGCTGGCCTGCTGCTGACAATAAACTCTCAACTCAAAGCACACTTAGCTAGCCTTCAAGTTTCCTTACTATTTTAACATAGAGGTATATATATATATATGTTCCAGTTTAGCCAGCCAGAGTCTCATTATGTTTCTGAAACGGAAAGTCTTCTATAAAAGACAGGATTTTCGAAATGGACACATGTTAATAAGAAAGAATAGGGACATTTTCTTCCCTCTGAATGAACATCAGTATGGTTCAGGTCATGTGTATATTTAGGTTAATAACCCACCATGTCTGCAACCTGACTGTGAACCGCAAACTACAACACAACCGTGCCAAGACTAACCTTTAAGCATGTTGGGATTGTATCATTGTCTCAGATGTGACAGCAATAATTGCAGGTTATCGTATGTATGTCTTCAGGAAATTTAATGTCCAGTGGACAATGCGGCCTGTGTTTTCTATGATCATGACTTCCACATAGAGGTCGGACTGTCTGTGAAGATGTCAATGTAACGAAACTGAGAAAATATTGTGGAATCACTCTCCAAGAGGACTGAAATATAATCCAGCTTTGAGGAACCTGCCATAGTCGTCAGTGTTAGCAGAGGGAATGTTGCAGATCTTGGGACTTCCAGTCCAGACTGGATCCATGCTCGGCTCAGTCCCAGGGGGGTCAGTCCACAACTCTCACCCGGGGACGGTTGGCATCCCTCGGGACTTGCGTGCTTCATTCTTTGGCTCAGTCATCCAGCCAGCTCTCATGGGATTGTCTTGTTTGTCTGAGTGGGGGCAGCGGTCAGTCCAGTGGCGGCTGGGGACGCAGTGGTCTGCCGCCTTCATTCCAAAGCAAAGATCTTGATCGGGGTCAGAGGAAGAGATGCAACAAAACAGTTGCCTTTCTTCGGCTGTAAACAGAGAGCCTTTGATGTTTGGTGTGTTTCTGCATGTGGGTTTTGACATGATGGAGAAACGCCTTTTTTCTTTCTGAAACTGCTGCGTCTTACCTTCCTTTGTCTTTCCTTTCCCATGCCTTTTTCCTCACCACATGGTCCGAGTTATCATTCAGTGACAATCAGCTGGATGTGGAAATTTTTCCCTCTGATCCAAATAACATTAAAAAAAAAACCATTTGCCTCTGAGCACTTAAAGTCTGCCGCAGGTGCTGCAGACATTTTAGTAGCAAACATTTTTATTGAGTTGTTTTTTGTTCATATCTTAAGTATAGTAATGCACAATGTTAGATATCTGGGCTTTTAAATGATGCGGACCAAATAGCTGCTATTACTTCATACGACCATGCACACAGCATGACACGTGTGCACAGAAGGCTTTTTCATTCAAAGTATGGGCTTGCAAATGATTTACAGGCCAAAACCCAAAATTATATGAGGTGAAGCAAACCTACTGCTTTCTCGCAAATGAGACATTCTTTCGATTCTTTTGGATGCTTTTAAAGGTTTCCCCCTTCCAAATTTAGACTGTATCAGCGTAATGTAAGTGGTGATTTCAGAGTGGCTAGATAAGGTGATCGTGATCTAATAACCACAACAAATGCCCCTGCCTCAATGGAGTCATTACTAAATACTCCCATTCTTCTCTGTTTGGCGGGGCATCAAAAACTGAATCAGCACATCTCAGGGTTCAGTCCTCTGCTTCTCATTTTGAAACAAACCGAAACATTTTCCCCCGCTGACGAACCATGAAGTGCAGCAGGTTGTCACTCATAATGAGTGACATCTCTTAGCTGGGGCTAATATTAATGCAGATAAATAGAGAGGATGTGTAATAATCCATACATGTTATTATCCCATTATGAAATTCTAGCCTGTGGCACGGCCCTTTGGAAACTTTTAGACTCCACCGTGTTTGCTCAGGCCCTATTAATAAACTCCCCTTTGAATGATGGAGTGTGTCCCGAGCAGACAGCACATGTCACTGATGAGAAAGAGACGGAGAGAAAGGAAAGTTGAGTGGATCTGAAAGGCAGGGCTGCCACAGCCCTTATTAGAGGAAGTAGACCCAGAGACGGGCCCTATCGCCCACTCTTTCTGGCTGGATGGAGCCCTGCTGCAGCCCCCAACCTGGTGGCACCAGCTCAAAGCCCAGTGCCACCTCATCTACTCCAGCTGTGTCGACTTTCTCGCTCTCACCACCCACTTTCCTGACCTGGTTCACTGGCCCGTTCCCCAGTACACCCAGTAGCTCTAATGGCTCCTGAACAAAGCATACTTTTCACATTTAAAGAAAAGAAGGAAACACTCATTCAAGTGCAAACCAGTATATTTGCGTAATGGCACAGTATCGCAGGGTAATTACACAGAAAAAAAAAGTCCAACATAATTTGAATGTGGAAGGTTTAAGCAGTGACATGAAATACACACACACACACACACAAACAGACACACACAAACACAAATTGCTTGTTTGTTTCAAGAATATGTCCGTCTGTGGACACATTCTTTGTACGAGCAGGAGAATGACTGTGTAAGAATGAATTTCTGTGCACACACTGGCATTCCAACGTGCCCTGCACACACTTTGCCCTCTGGGACAGATGCAACCATCGGGCTGGTCTGGTTGTACGCAAGTCTGGGTGGAGGAATTCAAACCCTGCCACCAAGAATGCCGTTCCCCATACCTCGACATTTCAAAAGCCGATGATACACATTCCCAAAAGTTTTACTCCGGTGGCTTCGTGAAGGCTCGAATCTGTCATAACCACACCTCACATGGTGTCCAAAGCTAAACTTTAATCAAAGGCCGCCCTTTGGCAGGGAAAAATATTTGGTACCGGTTAAGTGTCTTTTGATCTCGGAGCAGGGATGAGTAAGAGGCCAAAACAGAGAGACAGACATGGCGTCTGCTTCGCGTGCGGTCATCAAACGCCTTTGATGAGAACAAGGAGGGGTGAAAAAGCAGCGGAGGATGTGATGTTGGCTAACATGCTCTCACACACCAATTTGCACAAATGTTTGTGGCCGTGTATGGTCGTTCGCCCTCTTGCCGTCCAATACAGTATGCTGCAGGCGCTAACAATAGAACACACCTGTTGGTCATTACTGCAGAGACACCAGACACCATGCAGACACACCAGGCTCCCTCCCAGAGTCCCCACAGGGGGGCCTGCATGGCTGCCGCCGGCTGACACACACAGTAGCATGTGGAGAGAGACACTTTCCGGACAGATGTACACAAATCTACGAGCCCATACATTTACACATTAACACCCTGCTACGCACAATAACACAACCCAAATTCAAATGACCGATACTTTGTGTTTGTGAATCACTGAGGTTTTATTCTAAAGTCCGTCCGTGCATCCACACGTCCTTGCAATCCCATAAAAGGCATCATAACTACATGTCCCCTGTGTATGTGTGTGATTATCTGTGTGTGTGTGTGTGTGTGTGTGTGTGTGTGTGAGTGGGGGTGGGCAGGGCCACACAGGCGGTGCTAGAGACTGATACAAGGCTTTAGGGTGAAGAGTGGAAAAGCAACATGGTTCAGGACAAATAGGGAAACACAGGCACATTTTTGCAGCAAGTCCACTGTACACAATCTCCAGAAGGACTGGTAACTCAGGGCTTCATACTTGGACCTTTCCACGATCCTTTTGGCAGACCATCAACATTCTCCATCTTCTCATGTGTTACTTGCGCTCCAATACCAGACCCTCATGTCAGCGTCACCCATGGTCAGAATGCAAACTGCTGAGAAATGGACAGGGGAAAGTCCCATGCTGAACCATGTTGGTAATATCAAAGTAATCTCTGGAGAACATCCAATCAAAACAAGCAGAAAAGGGCAAACAAAACCTTGAATATCTCAATATGTTCTGTCGTTGAGTAGTGTGGCAGCAACACTGTCCCAATTTTAAAATAAACAGTGCACCTTAATAAAAAAAAGTTTTGCAATCATCCATTTATCTAAAACAATATTTCGGTTTAATTACATTTCTTTACTTCAGTAATAGAAGCCTGGAAATGCCTTCTTTAAATATTGGCAGAAGGATATATTTAATAAAAACACTCTAGAGAGTGAGTACAGGTGTGTGAGTGTGCAAAATCTGCAAAGTTATGATGAATTCTTTTTTCTTATTTGTGGATACAGTGCAAAGTTTGAGTACAAAATACTTTGGTCACAAAGCTTTATAAGATTTTTGCCTTTTTTGGAACAAACTGATCAAATCTACTTGAACTGTCGCTGAGAAAACCTGCCGTGTGTTTACAGGCTGCATGTTTTGGACACTAATGTTATCGGTGTTTGGACTCATGGTCACATTTTTTTCTTTAAAGTATTTGTTAACTGCTGCACGCCGGCTACTGGGCACTTTGAAGTAAACACAAGCGTGTCCACCATCTTTTTTTTTTTATGTCATAAACAACAAGATAATAACTGCCTGCCTCTATAACAACTGGAGCTTTCAACTTTCCTTGTATATTTTGGATGCCATTCTTCCAACCATCTTGTATCCCAAAATTCTGGCAAGAATAAAGGCACATTTTATGAGCATGCAGACTGAGAATGTTAGTAGCTAACCCAAATCAGAGAAATATGAAAATATTGCTTGATTGTCTATGAACATTTGTCAGCTTAGTGCTCACAATTAATTTACAGTCCATCCACTTACAAAACCCAAACCCATCCTCTTTTGTCATCCACAGAAATCAATTTAGGAACCAGAGAATGGCCTCTCTGGCCCACTCATTATCCTAGCTTACGATGTTGCATTTGTAATTCTCATGTAATCAAAATTGTCATTGATGTGTGCTCTCGTCCCTCTGGCAAGGCAATTCATGAAACATAGAGGTAATCACAATAACTGTGTAGTGACAGAATATGCTGATTATGTGATTAAGTGTGCATGTAATTGGCATTATTGTTATTTTTAGCTAGAAGTTAATTGCTAATGGAGATCCTAGTAATTGGATCACCGAATGGCAACACTGCAAATCTATTAGCTCCTAATAATTGCTGCAAAGTGAGAACAGAAAGAGTGGGTGGAAGGTGTTTATGGGGGATAAGTAGCTGTCTCTGTGTTTTAGAGGGGATGCAGATAGCATATTTGTCAAATTTTAGACTTACAGCATTACACTTAAAATGGGGAAAGTGTAATGGTGAATTAAGATGGGCACCACTTTGAGTTTTTGTTTTGTCGTTATTCACTGTTTGTACTCTCCGGAAATGTTATAATACAATTAATTAAAATGTTCTGCCACGAATATGTCGACAGAAATATTCCTAAGCGTCAGAATAAGGAAGAAAGACAAGAGGACATCAGCTAAGGGGAATGAAAAATGCACTTTTGAGGATGGCGAACACGTGGTCGAATAAAGGAGAAAAGACAGAGAAACCCAGATAGAAAGAGAGAGACAGAGAAAGACAGGAGCCTGTGCTGTATCATTTGACAGGGGACCTCTCCAGTGCTATCAGATGGAGGCGTCAGAATGATCAGTCTCACACACACACACACACACACACACACACTTTCTCTCTCTTTTTCTCTGTCTGCCTCTCTCTCCCCTTGTCTCCTTCCAGAGCAGGGACCAGCAGCTCGCTGATAGAACAGGCCCATTAGGATCCTGCTATCGCCCTCCACAGCAAAGAGATTGAAAGGCCCTGATAGCTGCTCTGAGATCCCTGCAGTCCCAGGAAAATCACCGCGTATCAGTCATTGGATCCTTTACTTGAGACAGAGGGAAGAGAGGGAAGGAGGGAGAAGAAACAAAGAGAGAATAAAAGGCAGGTTCGACACCTAGTGAGAGTTAAAGAGGGAAAACGCGAAGAAGAGAAAGCTGAGAGGGAATGACAGGGACTGTCAAACGGGGAGACAATTTCAGAGGGAGACAAAAGGGCGGAGAAGTGTGTGAGTCTTTGTCTTACCGTCTACATGCTGTTTACCAGAGGAGACAGCAGCAGATATCAGGAACAGCACATGAGCCTTTCGTAAAGTCAAAGCTTATGCCGTCTGACAGAAAAGAATCCCATCTTCCAACACAAAGTGTCAGGATTTCATGCATCTCACAGCGACAAAAACTAAAGATTTTCTGATGGAGACAACAGTGTGCCTCCCTGTCGTGCAGTTATCCTTGCTTTCAGGCTTTTACTTTTTTTTTTTTTTTAACTGGCTATCATCTCCTCCTCACTGCCTACAGGGACGCCCAGTCATTTAGGCTGCAGGGCAGGGGGGGTCAGCAGGTCAGGTCGGAGCAGGGTGGAGGACAGGCCAGGACGGTGGGACGGGGGTACAAAGGCATGTCCTTGTATGGCCAGACACTTGACTGGCATGGCAGAGGCCAGCTCAGCGGTGCTACCGCTGATGCTCGGCCTCCTATCAGCGGGGACACAGCAGCAGCCAGCAGATCCAGGGCACTTAGTGGATGACTTCCAGAGAACAGAACAGGATAAACTTTGTGTGCATGTGTGTGTGTGTGTGCGTGTGTGTGATGGTGTAGTGTGAAAAAACAAAAAAAACCCCATCATATATACATTTATGTGTAAATGTTGCAATCAAGCGTGTTTTTGTGGCTTTTCTGCATGTAAACAGCACTTTTGTGTGTGTGCGTAAGTTGTAAAAATGGGGACCAAAGTTGATCTGAGTCACATTTATGTCGTCAAGAAGTTGGACCAGGAACAAATGACTGATTGACTCATATAAGGTGGAAACCACAGAGGTCTGGAGACGCTGCCTATCTCGCTTCTGATTGAGTAAATGAGTCACGCAGATTAAAATAGACAGTCTGAGCTGAAGCTGCCTTCACTTGAGCCGAGTGACTCTGGATGTAAAAGCAAAGTTTTAAATTGCTGTGCGTGCATATTAATGTCTGTGTGTCTGTGTGACTGTGTGTCTTTGTGTGTGTGTGTGTGTGTGTGTGTTTGTGTGTGTGTGTGTGTGTGTGTGTGTGTGTGTGGTGGTGAATCCGCTGTCCTCTGTGAGGTAGAGAAAGAGGCACAAAACAGTGTCTCTGGGATTTTGGCTGCTCTAATAACACCTTGCCATTGAGAGGCTAATGAAGCATGTCTTCTTTCTTCATCCTGACAGAGAATGAGAGGGGGACACACTCGCACGTACACACAACACGCACACACACGAACACACACGCACACACACACATACGAGCAGTGCCATGCAGAACAAGAGCTCTCTGGAGGTCACTATAGCAAGTGTGACTTCAAATATCTTTCGTGCATCTGCAGTAGAAGGGAAGAAAGAGAGGGGAATCAAGGGGGAATGACAGCAGTATCCCAGCGGTTTGTCTTGCTTCCACTGTAAGGGTCGGTGGGTTTGTGGTGCTTAGACCTCAGGATGCCTCCTATACTGCCCGGGGGGCCTGTTTGAAGAGCAAGAGCTGATGAGGCTTCACTATGAAGCCGCACAGTGGTTTAACGGTGCAACTAATACGCCCAAGTCCCAGAGTCGACCCAGCCAAAGCAGCAATTCCACGGAACGGTAGATTTCTATTAATTAAATCATAATTGGGTTTTATATATTTATTTGGTGGAGACATTGGCAGGGAGAGGAGTAAGATTAGGCAGAGATTTGCATGTAAAATGTACGAGCTTCATTACACTACCTTGGCAAAGACGGAATAATTCGCCTGCCTGCGGGGCACACAGATGGCTCTGTATGTTTGCTAATTTGCTCTCCTTTCAAGGTCATTAGTTCTGTTTGGGGAACTATCGAAAAGTTTATTTGAGGTGGGTAAGTTCCTGAAATGTTCACAACGTGACAGCTCCTTTGTTGTGGGGCTGAAGCTCAGACAAACACTTGAAAATCAACACACATCAGAACAATGCGCAGCTCTGTGAAAATTCTTTAATTAAACACAAAGACGGTAATTTTGGAAAATGACACAGAACAAAATCGCAATGAAGACTGACATTAAAATGCATCAAAATATGAATAAAGACACATTTAACCCAGTAAAAGGGTAAAGAAAGTTGTTTTTGCATTACTGACCATATCTAACTCAGTGTTCATATATAATATTTTGTTTTCTCCACATTTTGTTCTCACCAACCCTAATGAGTGCTGTACAGACATAGTGTACTACCTGTATGTTATCTAAACAGCACCCAGCCGCGTCTCTCTTAAGCTCATTACTCAGCAGAGGACTGGGAAGCTGAATCAATTTTTCAAAGTGCAATATTCACCATTTTCTCTTCCCTCTTTAGACGGGTCCTGTTTAGTTTTCTTGTGCAGGAAATGAGTTTTGACATAATGGATTTTTGCCCAGCATTACATAAACACTGACAGTGGCTGGCACAGTGTGAGGCACAGGGTGCGAAGGCTTTGTTTGTCCAAAGACCTACTGGTCCTGCCGCTCACATGCATCTGGTTTGAAATCATGCAGAAACGGTACAAAAAGTGAAAAAAAAAGCCATAATTCTAAACAAATATTTGTGTGTAAGGAGGCAAATTTTCTTTGTAATTGCAAAATTCACTGTGAATCCATTCAACGGCATTCGTTTCTACAACATTAAAAAAATGAAAACCTATGAGCAGAAACTGAGACGTCTCAATGTAAATTAGGAGATGCCACCTCACGCAGCTTGCTGTTCTGTTTCCCTTTCTTTGTACTTTGAGTCTGAATCACTGTTAAGCAAGGTTTGATGACAGCTATCATTTTCAATAATGCCTGTGACGATTGTCTGTCTCCTTTAAACAAAGACCTGGCACAAAACACAGCTAAAATGTCTGAATCCACGAAAAATCAAAGCCATGTCAGCATATTGCGCAGTTTTGAAAGGAAATATATGTGTGCAGCTGCAGATTGGTCAAATCTTGTCAGTGGAATTGATTTAAAAACCCAAGAACACAATAGAATTTGTTAACTAGAGAATAAGAGACATAGTTGTGGGAGTGTATCTTTTGAGTATACGGCGCTACTGTAAGTGTGATAATTTAAAATTAGCATGTCGAATTCTCCGTCTTCTGAGATAGGCAATGGCAGGGTGTCTTATAGGGCTATGTTTCATTTAATAATGAAATATACGAAGGAAAAAGTTTAATCAGCCGGGGTATTATTGAGGATATAGTGCAGACAGTCTTGCATGGTAGACATAGAATAAAAAGAATCACTTTTATTACTATCTAACTGCAATTAGTTTAACCCTTTTATCTCTCGCCATTTGTAACGCTATTTGGACCATTTCACAGAGCCTGGAAATTTGGGCAGTAACAGTGAAATTGATATAGTGAGGAAGATACCATCAGCCCAGAGGGAAGGGTCGGGTGTGGCGGGGTAGGAGGGTGGGGGTGGCTGCTTATTTCACAGTCTGTCTTCATGGTTTAAATCCAGCTAGTTAGTAGTCACAGAGGAGTATTTTACCATTTTTACTTTTAAAGCTATCTATCTATCTATCTATCTATCTATCTATCTATCTATCTATCTATCTATCTATCTATCTATCTATCTATCTA
>JAQNCA010000027.1:18337642-18350041 GCA_029783725.1 Acanthurus tractus | reverse complement strand
CATGAGTTTTGTTTGGTTGCCTGTTGCTAAATTGTGTGATAATGCCGATCAGTAGTGAGGAAGAAGGCAGATAAACACGACTAACTGCAATGTGAATAAAACTTTCAAACATTTAAAAACCATTTATACATTCGATTTTAATCTGCAGTGGTGGCTGTTTAATGATGAAATAAGCAAATTTCATGATCCCAAGCAACTGCAAAACTTCATGAAACTATGTATTTTGTTTTTGCTGTTATGGAAGGAGGATTTCTGGTGGCACAGTTTACACATCGTGTGTTAGATAGTGATGAACATTAATATACAGTATAAGGTTTTCATATGTTATTCATTTCAAGCATAAAAAACATACCTGTCTGCAACAAGTTCGTATGATTTAATGATGCAATACATTTGCAGGAAGTCCAGGTTCCAGCTGTGATTTAGTTTAGTGTCTGAAGCACTTTGGTTAGAAACAGACTGTTATGCTCTAATTCTAACGGTTACATATCATAACAATTTTAGGCTCTGCTGCTGTGATTCTGGGATGCTGTGACGACTTTCCAATGAAACATTTGAAAATTGCAATTGAAAAATACCTCTAAAATTGTAATTATAAACCCATTCACCTCTACACACACGCTCGCATACGCACACACACACAGAGAGCCACCCACCAGGACAAACCTGCACTGGACACAACAGTCATGCATTGTTTTTTTGTCCACTCACACCAACACATTTGACAACATTTTTAGAACTTCTTCTCAGGACTGTGGTTCCGATTTTAAAAAACATTTTATCCTGAGTATGAATTATCTTCAAAGGACCTTGGGTCAGCTGAGATTTTCTGTCATCCACACCAGACGACATAAAACTTTAAAAAATCTGGAGGAAAACCACTAAAACCTCTTAGAATTTGAGCAGTGAGAATTTCATAAGAAAGTATCACCATATTCAAATAACCAGACAAAGCTGTTAATGATGATGAATGGACGTGATGCTGTTGGTTTACTAACTGAACCCGTACTTAAGAGAAAATGAGCTATTAAAATGAAGTAAAACAACACAGAAATGACAGGCTGGAAAACTTGAAAGGCTGAATTTTTTGCCTGATGTGTAATAATGAGAAACGAGGAGAGCAAATGATTTCCCCTCAGAGAACGCCAACAACCAATGAAGCAGAATGATGTAAACCCACAGACATCACCGACGGTTTTGTTTCTCCTCACTTTAAGCACATGAGCATGTTGATTGGCCACGTCACACGTACATGTATCAAAAGTATTTCAACAAAACTTCTTTTTTTAACCAAAATGTAAAAAATATGAAACTTTCAGACTGAAAAGGATTTGGCATATTTTTTCAGCAAATGCAAAGACATAAGAGTTGGTGCTAATAAAAGCATTGTCTGTCTGTCTGGTACTCTGCATTCAATTTAACCCGCAGAAATCTGAATTCATTTAAAAGAATGAGATTTTTCATATTGATCGTGCTTTTTTTTCTCTGATGTTTAACATGCCAATGAACAGTGATCAGGATACATGAAAGTATTAAGCAGACTAAGCAATACAGCGTGAATGCTGCACATTTGCACTAGTTTAAACTACACTAAATAATAAATGTGGTGCTAACGAAGTTTCTTGATGCGCAGTTTATGCTACAGTGAGTGTATTCATGGGAATTGAACAATTTGCTGTACAAAGATTCTCAACATAGTTAAGTACGCTGACATGACAAACATATATGGTTTTATTAGAGTATATAATGCTCTGATTCAACAAGCTAAGGATCAACTCCTTATGTGCTGATGCTAAATATAGCCTTACTTTGAAAAATACACTTGTAGGCAAGTGCTTGGCATGCTTTCAAAGGAAGTCGGGATCGTATACCCAGTTAATATGGCATTATTCAATACAGTACAGTATCTGGTTAAGTCGAGTTCAAATGGCATCACAAGTTCATCACTGTCTCGGTTCCTACTGGCTTTCAAGTCAAAACATGTGCCACAGAGGTTTATTCAAGGGTGAAAACACTCAGAGAGTAATATGAGGATGAAATGAGAGTTAGAGCAATGAGATTTAATTGAATGATGTGGCTGTGCTGTATCCAGCATCAATTATTAAAAGTTAAAGCGTGAATATTAATCAAGAGCTAATTTTTTGATATTGTGAGTTTGTTCTGATCTTCTTATAAAAGCTCATAATATGTGGTAATCAAGACGCCGTCCTATTTCTGCCCTCTCTCACTCTCACTTTACTAATATCTTTGACGTTTTCTCTAAATTGCAGATATGGGACTGATGTCTCAGTTGGACCGTCGCGGTAAAGATGGCGCCTTGGGCCATAATTTGAATCACACTGGCAAAAGAGAAGAGAAGAAAGAGGAGCTTTTACCGCCATTCATCAGCTTCAAACAAGTTAGAAAACCATATTATGTTCCTTTGTTTTGTTATATTTCTATGCAGTACATTACCTGTACTGTGCAGGTTTTTTAAGGTCCAAATATTCATACTAAGGGTGTGATTTATACTCTGAGTGCCTGATAGAAGTCGCAGGACTCACGTGTATTTCCTACAACTGTCCTTCAGGAGAAACATCAGAGTGGACTTACAGAAGGAACAGTGTGGGATAAAGAGTTAGCCGTGGCACCAGTCATAATCCACCCTTCAAAAGAGCCAGATGGGGAGGGTAAGGTTTCAGTCAAAATATTGTTTTTGGATTGAGGTGTGTGCTCTCGCTCTCGCTCTTGCGCTCTCTCAAACTCACTCTGTCCTTGTCTCTCTCGATCTCTCTCTCTCTTACACTCTACGGCTCTCTTTCAAACCCACCTCCTGCTGTGTTTTATCAGATCCGGTCAAAGGGGGGGGCCTCTTATAAAACCAACAGAGCTCATCAGGATCGAGCTCCGGAGGACCAGTTCGGTCAGCCCCTCGTTAATCTACCGCGGTCCAGGTCGGGTTAAGGCCTCGCCTATTTTATCAAGTCTATCAGATTTTGAGTGCTGATTTTTCAAGTCAGAGCTTCAAATCCTTTTTCACTGAGAGTGATTTGTGATGAAAACGATGGTTAACAGGACCTGAGCAGTGGTCCTAAATCAGCAGTCTCACCCTGAGACGCTTGATAAACATACAGCCCCTGGATTTGTGTCTGGGCTAGTGGGGCTGTGGGGCAGAAAGGTATGTGCTTAGTGATGATTGTGCACCACGGCCTCCCCTCATTCTCCGGGGCCGAACACACACAGAGCGACCTTGTGTGGAGCAGAGGGCTGGGCAGACATGCTGAAGTCAGCTCACGCCATGCAGTTGGCAAAAAAAAAAAAAAAAAAAGAAAAATAAAAAAGAAAAAATAAAAAAAATAAACTTGTGGATTACATAGACACACACACACACACGCACACACATGCACACACACACAAAGAAATATTCACCAGGAAGCACCATGACATTCTGCATTATTATCATTAAATATTTTATTTAGATAAATGACATACAGTTGCATTCTTACAAGTGATTCTCATAACCATCAGCTCCGAGCTGAACTGCAGGGTTGAACCAGACTGCACTGTACAAAAAAAGTGACGAAAAAAACTCTTAATTTTATTTTTCTTAACTGTTCACACTAAATTTTTGAGTTTTCAGTCAAACTCAACTTAAAAGTTTTGAAATATCTGTGTTGAAATGATTTTTTGTCAGGATAATTTAATTGTCTTTCTAAAAACATTTATCTTTGGGGTAAAGAAACAAATAAATTCAGAATTTGGGGCGTTTGTTTACGTTTTACTGCAAACCTGATTTGTCGCAGTGCTGCTTAAAAACTAAAATTTAGCTGCTGAAAATAAAGAAATCTAACTTTCATTCATTTCAATGTGTTTTTCATTTCTTTATGCACCTCTTTTTGTTTCTGAGACCAAACTTTTAAAATAAAATTATCCCAGAAAAATACTGGGTCAGCAAAACTTTTATTGTATTTAATTTCAATTCTAGGAGTTAGAAATTTCACTGAAGACAGTTGCCTTAAATTATGATCTCTCAATTTTTATTTTTTCATTTTTACAGCTCACTGTAGAGCTGTTATAAAAGTGCTCATAAATCCACCCAGAGTTGCATAAACCTGTCAGTGTGTTCATTACAATAATTACTTTAATTCTCTGCTGATGATTTAATGATAAAGCAACAGGAACACAGAGAGAGAAAATAAAACAGAGTGAAAGGAGTTTTCAGAGGAGACGCCGTGCCACGTTTCCTGTTGAGCGCCTGTCACCTCTCAGCTGACAGAACACTTTGTGTTTCACCACTGGCATCGCCCGCAGCGGTGTGAGCCACGGCACGGACACACAGCTTTTGCCCTCAGTGACACACACCAGTATGCACGAGAAACACACATGTGTGCACTAACGAGTGGATTCCATACTTGCGTGAACACACACGTTATTGTAAAAAGCTACACAAAATCCTCACACCCCAGAGCAAACAGAGTATATAGTCCATTTCTGATTAGGACAGGATGTTCTCTGTAAGTTTACTGACTCTTCTGCAGCCTTGTTGGTTCTTGTGGTCAGCAGTGTGTCACCCTGCCATGCTGCTCTCAGTTTTTTCCCTCCTTGACCCTGCCGCGCTTATAAAAAGACAACCACGCTTCAGTCCTCTGTCCTTCCATTTAGTCCCTCCGCAGCCCCGTTAAAAAGAGCACGGAGCTGAAAGGCTTTCCAAACGGGCCCCTGCTGGCGAGACGGTGTGTACAAGAAGCCATTACACGAACTACAGAACAATGCACAAGTGGCTTTATATTGTTCAGGCTCTGTGGCATCAAAAGCAATAAGTCGGTTTTAAAGGGTACAGCACAGATCATGTCACCGTGTTATAGTGAGTCTGATTAAGACACTAAATCCTCGTCTCATCCGGGGACGTCACAATTAATCGAACTCCCACCAGCATCCATCAAACACTCCTCACCTCCGTCTTTACACCAAACTATCACCCATATGAGGTCATCACAAACAGCAAACAGCGCAGACCCTCATTGTCCGAATGCAGAGGTGCGCAGGTAGTCACGGTGTCAGGAATGATTTTAAAATAAACAAGATTAGTTGATTACCTGTGCTCAGAAACATGTAAACAATACAGCCAGATCAATACAAAACGAATTTCACCGTCAGATGAGCGGGATGCCTATCATCCAGGGAACACCTCGGTTTTTTTCTCCCCTCACTGTGGATTTCCTCTTTTGGATGTTTTCTGGGAAAAACACTGATGTACTCTCTACTCATCTTTCCTTCATCATCAATCATCATCATTCACATTAGTAAATTTAATGATTTAATGATTTAAGAGGCGTGCATAAAACACTGATTTTGGGTGTTTCGCTCAGTGTCATTATCTGCAGTAGATTCTGGCATCAGGTATAAGACCCTGACTGGAAAAAAACACTTGATAAAAATACAATTACCCCTTGTGCCACCCCCACAAAACTCTGCTAATGTGAAAACCAGTCACAGAGGATATTATGATTTAAGCTTGTTGATATACATTCAACTCAATGAATCATTTAGAAGGAGAAATGGCTCATAGTCAGGAAGCCAGCAGCTTAGGGAAACTAAAAACTTTTCTCTTGGATGGAGATGCATGATTTTTATCAGGTATTACTGTAAAAAATTACACAACCCGATTATTGTGGCTCTTTAGAAAAACAAGACTGTAGGCGGATTTTAGTCATAGACATACTTAGGTAAATGAGTTTATAATTACCAAATTATAGGTGTATACCATTGCACCTGGTTTGGAAATTTGACAAGATGCTATCAATGCCGACTAATCTCTTCCATTGGATAATTTATTTATGATTCACAGAAATAACAGGGATGTCGGTTATGAAAGGGCTAACAGTATTTGTAACAGCAAAGTTTATTTAATATGTTTTGCAGCTGTGATACCTGAGGTCATTAAGTTAAAGCAATAATGATGTTTTAAATGAGCTGTTAAGCTGAGATCAGCCATAACACACGGCCCAGTATGAAGGGAAGTTTACACTGCAATGCTCACAAAATGTAATCTATAGATTTGTGTGCATGAATACAAATGTTGTATTTGTGTGACAAACTTTCAAACTAAAAAGAATGAACGTTGTTTAAAGAGTTATAAAGTCAGAGGGGACGAAAGGAAAGATCCTGACACAAGAGGCCAGGGTTTGAATCCATGTGAAACCTTGAGTCAAAGTTCATTGTTTTAACAAATAGTAACTTTAACTCAAACTGTGACCTTTTCTTTGACCTCATCAAGCAGTTTTGGTGCCTAAAACCTCACCAAAATAAAAAAAATATATATCTTTGTACAAAAATTCAATTCATTTCTTGTACACAGACACAAATTCTCAGTGTTTGCTTCGTCTGAATTTCTTGAATTTTCCCAAAATGTTGTGAACTCTAGATCATCCAGTCTTTATAGTATATAGTCTCTATATATAGTGTATATATAGTACAGCAACTTTGTAGATCTAAATAGAAAGGTTATGGAAAGTCATTGAGAGTTTGTGTAAAGTCTTGGTATTCATTTTCACCTGTAAAAGCTCTGCTTCAAAAAAACACGACTGTGTGTGTGTGTGTGTGCGTGTGTCAGTGTGTGTGTTGGAGGGTGGGGTGTGTGTGTGCGTGTGTGTGGCGGGGGGGTTATGAGTCTTTTTTTGCCACTGTGAAGATGGCAGCATTCTCGGGTGGTTAGGTAGGGGGGATAATCCAGGGTATATATGCCAATGCTGACAAAGGTCTGGGATGTTGTGTGTATGTGAGTGTGTGTGTATAGGTGTTTGTGTGTGTGTGTGTGTGCATGTGTATGTGCGTGCACATATGTGTGTTTGTGTGTGTGTGTTGGGGGGGGGGGCTAACTGATCCCTCGAAGGCTAATTTTACCCAGGAGTGATAGGAACAGGTGGATTCAGCTGGGACAGAGGGGGGGTAGGGGTGGCAGTGGCGGTGGTGGTGTGTGGGGGGGGTCAGTTGGAAAGGACCGGACCTGGTTCCAGTTCAGACAGAGATCGGGGGCAAACACACAACCCAAATCGGGGGTTTCTATTCAAAGCCAGCTGGTCTGGCTTTATCACATGCAGGACATTTATTTTAAGCCGTTTTTTTTCTTTGTTATTTTACGTTTTTTCTTTCTTTTGTGTTAATTATCTCTTTTGTTTTCCTTTCTTTCCTTCTTTTTTTTTTCGAAAAACTTTTGAACTGTTTGATCGAGCGTTGCCTCAGCTCGTGCTGCAGGGTGTTAACTTCCTGGGGAAGCGGAGAAACGGCACGGGTGAGTTTCCACACTTCACCTATTCCCTTCCTTTTCTGCCCTCTCCTCTGGATCTCATACTGTCAGTGGAAAACCTGTCTCTGTCAGGGTTTTCAAACCCGACGCCGCGCAGTGGGGTCACAACATGTTTAACAGATTAAGCTATAATTTTGATATTTGAGCTGCTCAATTTGAACCGTTCCGAACGTTTTATTGAAGTAAAAAATTATTTGAAGTGCTCTTGCCTAATTGTTTCATTATAGCCCTACTGGATGTATGAATGATTTCTTTGTCGCGTGTCCCAGCGCAGAAACGATTATACTAGTAAGAACAAGGTCATGACACACACTTAATTGGTGTTTACTCTCAGTTTTTCCTGCTTTTGACAAAGTACAAAGACACCAGAGAAGCTTAAACACTGCCGAAGGAGGAGTGAGGTCCCAGCTGTTGCCAATCACCTCTGCGGAGCACTTGCGGAATAACTGATTGAGGCTCCTGGAACCGTGCGTGCTTTAGTTTTTAAGGTCTACATTTTTATTTCTCTAAGGCAAGACAAATGGTTCAAGTCACCAAAGTGGAACTTTATATTGTGTAGTTTCTCTGTTTCTAATTCTTCACAGTCAGTTTAGGTTACTGGTACTTTTAAGGGTAATTGCTCAGAACATCTCATTGCACAATCTGGAATTATCAGTGAGAGAAAAGAGCATGCCCTTAACATGCTGTTTGCTTTAGGAATGACTCATTCCCTCGAGGTAGCTACCTAAGTGGCGAGTACACACTTCAGTAGCAATATGCGTCACACAGTTTGGTGTTTAAGTAAGACATATCGGGCAAACTTTTTAAAAGAGAGGAGAAACTTTTTGTCACAATAAAAGGAACAGAGCAGGGTTTTATTCCTGACCCGACGGCTTCGCAGGAGGCATACGAAAAAGTCTCCACTGCAGGGCACTTGTCCCAAAACAACTCGATGGAATTTCATAGTAGAGAAAAGGCTTTGTTTGATTGAAATGAGTGGTGAATGACTCTTGGATACTTTCCATCAGCGTTTGATTTAACCGTAGCTCTCGGATGAAATGAGAGGAGAAGTAATATTATTCCTGAAAGCGATACTCTACTGTATTTAGTACATTTTATGTCTTATTTTATTTTGCATCCCAGAAATGTATTGTATGTTCTGATAACACCAATAAAATTAACATAAAAAAGCAATAAAAAACTTCTTTTCCCAGCAAAGCTTGAACTGTATTGTGATAAACTTAAATAGAGGAAAAGAACAGATTTTGAAAAAAACATAAATATATGAGAGATAAGAGCAGGGAAGCAGACATGCACTCATGTCCCTTATTTAATACCTGGGGTGAGTTACCGTCCTCTTGGTTTTAACCTGAAGAGGCAGGAATATAGAAACTTTGACCCAGTTTACAGGAACCGCTCGGTCTTCACTTATTAGCTTTTCTGCCCCTGAATTCCACGGCTTTGATGGTCAGCGGAGCTGAGGAAGCGCCTTGTTTTCTTTCTCTGTAGGGTGGCGAGCGCTCTTACGCAGTTGCCTCTCTGCCTTTGAAACTCTCCTCATCCTGTCATTTCACCTTCACACTCTGCTATTAGTTTCATTGTTGCTGTTCTCCAAGCGGCATGAATAATAGAAATGAGTTTACCTTCACTCTCTATGTCTCCAGTTTTATTCAAAGTTAGTCAGGTCACACATAAGATGTTTTTCATAATACAAAAGCCGAACAAAGACAGGATTTGTAGTTATTGTTTATTTAGGTTTTAGTGGTTTTGATTCAGTGGAGATTTGCTGCTGAGGTTTCCATTGCTGTTTTTTTTGTGTGTAAAATAATATGAAGGTTAAGATACAGTATAGAAGTAATTTGCTGGTGCTGTAGTTAGTTTCCATGGTTATTTGGTGGGCACCACTGATCCAGATGCTCTTGAGTTACCTCAGACATGTTACTGTAGAAAGTGCATTTCATTTTTAAACCAATTTATCACTGAACCAAGACCTATTACACATATGGAAGCAGTTTTATTTGCGATGTCTTGGAAAGTAGAAGAATCTTTGTTCCACTGTAATTGCTTACAGTAACGGCATAGTAATTTTTGCTCTCATTTTTCCTTTTCATTTTCTTCTATTGTCTTTATTATTTAATTTTGGAGGATTTCCAGCAGCGGTCTGGCCTCCTGTATGAAACTCCCTTTTCTATCTACCCCCCTGAGTGCAACCGAGGCCAGAAAACAGTATGACGCTCTGCCGTCACTTTACAGCGCCTGTGCGCCGGGGCCGCCTAAATCTACAAAACACGAGTGCTGGCGCGAGGCAGCTCCTTTGATCTGCAGCTAATCTCAGTTGCCTGCCTCCCCTCTGATCATGTCTGAATAAGAATGAGTCGGGGTGATCCTGGAGGCACAAAGAGCTTTAGACGCTGCCGCTCGTCTGCCGAGCACCACCGTGTAACATGGGCCCGCGCCGATGGTCGCTGGGCCTCGCTATCACACATCAGAGCTTGGATTCCCTCATTTAGACACACATTACATTGCGCTCCACTTGCTTTTCTTCACAGTGAGATGCTATCAGCTGCTTGTTGAGAGTGTGGGAGAAGTTGCATAGCCATGCTGAGTGATCTTTAATTGTCAGGGGAGTTGGCTGAGGTCAACAGCTGCAGGAGGGACTTCTGCTGTGTAATGGTTACTATGGGAATTGGAAACAGTGATGACTGTAAGCTTTTGTGCTATAGCTGAATGTATTACAACACACGGGTTTGGCTCCGTCGGCCGAACAGTGTAAAAGTAATAAAGAAAAAGAACAAAATACTGAGTGGCAAAACAATAAAAAGTGTCAACTTGTGTTGTTTTTAACAGATCATTTGTCGTCTAAACCCTGAGATCTGAAAACACTGAAATCACATTACTGATGTTAACTAAACAAATATTTTGCATTGACATTATATCTTGCAACAACTTTAGTCTTTTGCAGTCAATATCTCTTTTCCCCAAACCTTCAAGGAGAATTGCCCCCCCTGAAGTTGTAGTTTTAATGATATGATTTATTTGGTTGACAATCCGTACTAACGGCTCCAGAATAGACATTTTATAAAAAAAATGTACATATTGTTTACTTTAACAATAGAAAATGACTTGAAAATAAAGGAATGATATAATATCAATGCTTGAGGCAATGCGTTGTCATTATTTTACAAATCAAAAGAAGCCACATTTGTGTTTTTGGATTTGGTTCACCACCAGTTTAGTCACACAACCTCCTTTGTTAAAGCTAGAGAGAGACCGTGGTTGGAATTTATAAAGAACTATAGATTAGTTTTAAGGAACTGTGGTGGTTATAAGAAACCAATGTCGACATTTGTTGAAAATAGGAGACAAACGCAGGTCAAAATCACATGCTATATATCACCATGCTAATTCGAACTTTGCTCCGAAACCAGTAAAAGTTGCACTTTTTATTGCCACAGCAGATCCTTGCCATGCAAGTAGAGACATGGGGTCATTTTAGGCATTTACACAATTAATCCCATCATTAATCTGGTGAGGATTATAAACGTGCTCAAACTTGGCATCTATTCCCTCTCTGCATATTTGACACCACTAATGTTTGAGACACTGATTTGCACCACCTCAGGAAACACCGGTGGATACTGCTTGAACAGAGACAAAAAAAAAAAAGTAACATTGGCATCTCCCCTTTATGGGCACAATTAGAGAAAGGGCACGAGAACAATGAAATAACTGTGCTGTGTTGGAGCAGTTCATAGGGAATTACTTTCCAGCCATTCAAAAGGAGGAAAAATCATTAGCAGAAAGTGAGTTTTTTTTTTTTTCCCTCACAAGAAGCAATCTAGTGGAGACAAAGGGAACTTTGAGCCTGTGATATACAGACAGAAAGTCTGGCAATTACACTTGCTACTGCAGAAGACGCAGGGGAGAGGGAAGTGCCAGTCTCAGGGATTAATGTAAAAAAAAAAACATGAAGAAAATTAAAATAAAAATAATTAAATTGTTTGCATGTGGGATAATTGTTACTGATATTTAATATCTGTTCCAATAAAATGACTTTTCTTGCACGCTCAGATGATTCCTATGAATCAAATGTTATTATATCCACCAAATTCAAATAACGTATGGTTAGAAAAATGCTGGTTAGACTTTGTTTGGGGGAGAACTCCAGTTAACCCATGCAGTTTAAAAACTGAGAAGGATGCAGAGCTCCCCTGCAGGCAGCTCATTTAATTACACAGCAGTCTCTGAATGCTCCTCTGCAGGCAAAATGTGCTTTTCGTATGAAGCAGGTGGCGCACTGATGGCACCTGTCACATATACATTTATGACACACATGACATTAAAGCACTGACTGTAAAATCAGAAAGTAGGCTTGACAGTTTCATCAAGTTAATTAATCTGCAGATATCAAGCCCCAATAATCAAATAATGCATGTAGTCAACAGCTGCTCTTTCTATTGTAAATATCCAAAATTTATTAATTAATTATTGTTCATTAAATTCAAGAGGTGCCACATTGTGGGGTTTGATTTAAACCCAATCCATGCAGAAGATAGAAAAAGCTTAATGAGTGACATATTATCATTTAGAATAATGAGTGTTATGTGTATGTCAGTATCCACATGTAAACGTATGCATGTTAATACAGCGAAGAGGCAACAGGTTCGATCAGCGGCTCCCCGGCGGCTCAGTGTCCCAGCCAGTCGGCGCAGTCACAGGACCATGGGGCTTTTCCTATGATGTAACTGGAGCATCAGGCAGAACAAAGGGAGAGCTTGTTGTTCAGCTTGTGCCTCATCCATAATGCATAAAAGGTGTACAGACAGAAAACTGTTGGTTAAACACGACACATGCAAATCGCCAGCGCTGTCTCTCGTTTGACACAGCTCGGTAAGGGGTCGTCATGTGGCCAACACAGGAACAGAGGCCTCCTGAGTTTGTTACTGCGTTCAAGGCCGTTTCGTAGGGTTTGATCCAACGGGGTGCTGTTCTAAAAGTGAACCGTAAGGACAAGGGAAATGTATGAAATGGTACAGTGAATTTCATGCTGGCCAGACAGTTAATGGCTAAACCACACAGAAAAAAAAAAAAAAAAAAAAAAACTGCGTTATTTAAAATAGGGCTCTTTATTGCTT
>JAQNCA010000027.1:18311087-18324298 GCA_029783725.1 Acanthurus tractus | reverse complement strand
GGAGAGAAAAGGGAGAGTGACGATGTGAAGAGAGAGGGAGGAAGAGAAAGAGAACGGCCTAAAGAGAAAATGAGAGAGAGATAGAGAGAGGGAGAGAGAGAGAGAGAAGGGGGAGAAGAGATGGTGTTGCGGAAGGAGATTTTCAGTGCAGTTGCATGTATAATGAATGAGGGGGCACTTTGTTTGAAACTCCAGCCTGGCGCTTTACTTCAAGGTTTGCTGGGCAGAGTGGGGCCTTGTGATCTCACACCAGCCACTCTCTTTATCCTGCCAATAGATGCTTTCACCTGGCACTGTGGTTCGACCCAGTGGAAAAACAAATAACCTTGTGTGTGTGTGTGAGAGAGAGGGGGAGAGAGAGAGAGAGAGAGAGAGAGAGAGAGAGAACTGACAATAGAACAAGGGGTTGGGTGGAAAGGGTGAGGAGCCTGTGAGAGAGGAAAGAGGTGAGTTTGTATAACAGCAGCAGTGCAATGACGCCCAGACGATACTGAGGAGAATACTGGCACCCAGCCCACACTTCCTAAATAGTGCTCTCTACAGAAATAGCTCAGCCTTGATATTGACTTTTGTCTGCTGTGCATGTGTGTGTGTGTGTGTGTGTGTGTGTGTGGATGTGCGCATCTGAGCATGCTCAGTAAGAAAGATGTGTTCATTGTCTAGAGAAGTGAGTTTTTTTACATGTTAATTTGTTGTTGATTTTTTTGTGTCATGTGATTGATTATTTTTTAAGTGCCTGGTTTGTTTGTTTGTTTGTGTGTGCGTGTGTGCATTAAAAGTGTGTGAGTGAAGGAGCGAGCAGCCTTTATTATTTGGGATAAAAATGGCCTCCGTCTTATTTTTGGCCATGCGCTGGACTCATGGTTTTATAAATAGCTGAGGAAGTGCGGGGGATACCTGTCGTGGCTCCAGCCTCCCTCCAGCAGAGTCCCAGTGCCTCCACGTCACATCCATCCACCGCCGGCCCACTCCGGGCCACGGCGGAGCACCCCCCTCGGGGGCTGAGCAAACAGGATGGGACTCAAATTGAGGGTGTGAGAAAATCAGTCTCGGGAGTAAAAAAAAAAAAAAAAAACACAAACAGGCTCGCAGTCCGGCATAAGCGGCCCCGGCTGACACTGTCAGCTTTTGAAAAAAGCACGGATTAGTTCATTTCTTTTAACAAATACAGAGCAGAGTGTGAGGCTTCCGAGAGGATTGTCAAGATGGCAACACAATAAGATGTCTTCAAGATGAGAGCTGTGTTTTTTAGACACGAGTGTAAGGTCACAGGGTGGTTTTCTCTCCACTCTGCCATCTGTATGCCGAGGTGTCTTGTTAATTTCTGTTCTGCGTCTCAGGCATATGCCATGTGAACAGCACCGAGAGTGTTAACTTTCTCTCTTTGCCTCACTGGTGTACACTGTTTCCCTCACATTCTGCTCTCACTTTCTTACCGGACGATATGTCTCCATGTTTATGAGGACAGTGAGAGCTTTTAATAATAATGTTAAAATAAAAAAAAAAAAAAACACTGTGTGAACAAACAAATGCTCTCTTGAAGATGGTTTTAAGGTTTGAGAAGAAGAATTTACTCATTATAACCCATTTGTACTTCATACATGTACATCTAACAGTCCTTCAAGTCTGAAGAGGTTAAGATGAACCAGGATCAAACCAAAGTTTAATGTCTTCATTATATTTTTCCCCATTATCCTTCACCGGGCATCCTCCTCCTTCATCAGAAACGTCGGATTATTTGGTCTCGAATCCACACTGTTATACCCTGAGATGCTCTGTTATCTGTTCAACTGTTATCCAAGCTCAAGTGGTTGAGTGTGTGTCTGGTAGAAAGTGGGAAAAAAGCAGTACGTCTTAAGCCTGTTATTCTATTAAAAAAATGAGCACCAACCCTGCTGCATCCTTGCTGGAGATATTGTTCACCCTCTAAATGAGTGGCACTCAACATCTTGGCCCCTCATAATAGAAGGGGCCGTAATCATATGAGGAGTGGGGAGAGAAAAAGAGTCATAGAGAGAAAGAGGGAGAAATCTTTGAAAAGCTTTGCTGCCCTTGGTGGACTGTTTCTTTGCACGACGAATAAGGAATCATTCCTTCTTTCTTTTTTTTTTTTTCCTTTCCGAATGAGCTTTTTTCTCTCTTTCTCTGTGAAGGGAATTGTGCTGCCTGTTATTAATGTGCTTTTGACAGCTTAATTTGATAAGCGGGCTACTTGTTAAAGAAGCCTTGTATTGTTCTCGTAGAAATAACACGGTTTTTTTTTTTTTTTTTTTTTTTTTTCCTTTTTTCCCTCCCATGTTCTTCAAAATGCTGCCGCACAGTCTGTCGATGACCCAGTTCTGAGAGATGGTCGAAAAACAAGGAAGAGCAGTGCAAAATCCACAGGGGAAAAGGAAGGAGAGAAGGCAAGAGGGTAGCGGGGAGAGGGAGAGAGAAAGACAGAGTGAGAGGGGATACTATAAGTAAGAAAGGCACTTGTGGGAAGTTAACTCAAATGCGTTTCTTTCTTCTCTCTCTTGTCCTCCTCCTCCTCCTCACTCTTCCTCCTCCTGCACTGAGCAGCCTACCTTCTCGGGCTCCTCTTCCCCCTGTAGCCTAATCGGAAGAGAAACGCTGGGAACGATAACGGGGATTAGCTTCCACTGCTCGCCAGCTCCCCTTGGTTAAGTACACGTGTAATGAGTTGTTTATTTGGGATAATGCACAGTAGGCGCAGCAGAAGCCCAGAGCTGCCCTCACCTCCCTCCCTCCCTCCCTCCCTCCCCCTCCTCCTCCTCCACCTCCTCCTCCTCCTCTGCTTATACAGACACACACACACACACACACACATATACAACAGACACATGTGCATTAAATGTGTATAACACATGCAGTTACGCAGCAACGTACTGGCTGCATGCGTGGTGCGAACATTGACGTGTGCAGGTATGTGCGAATACATACATTCACACACTCGATGCTCCCACAAACACACCCACCCGCACGCATTCCCACACACAGCTGTGATGCAGGTCACTTGCTGTGCAGCGTTGTTTCAGAGGGAGGAAAAAAAAAAAAAGGGGGAGTTTGGAGGTAGAAAGGGGGTGGACTTACAGTGTGTTTGTGTATGTGTGTGTGTGTGTGTGTGGTTGGTTTGTGGGTGGGGGGGGTAATGTTCTCAGGCCTAACTCGGGTCAAAAGGCGAGGGGATTTTTCTCAGGGTGAAGAGCAGGGGAAGAAATTGAATGATATGAGAAAAAATGAAGGGAAGGAACCAAGAGGAGGAAAAAAGGCATCTGGTGTGCCCACTGCTGTGTGTGTGTGTGTGTGTGTGTGTCCGCTGCTTGTGTCCATGCACGCCAAGTTTGTGTGCATGCGTGTGTGTGTGTGTGTGTGTGTGTGTGTGTGTACATGAAGTGGAAAAAGCTGTTGCCTTGTGGAGGGGACGTGCTCTGCTATCATTAGCTGGTGGTGGTGGTGGTGGTGGGGGGCGGCGGGGAGTGGGTTGGGGTGGGGTGGTGGTGGTGGTGGGGGGGTTGGGAGGGGGCAGGCGAGGTTATGTGAACGATGCAGCTGTGCGCGCAGCAGAGGGATTTGAGTGGAGGGGGGGGGGGAACTCCAGGCAGCCAGGTCCTTCACTGAACCACCGGCTCGCATCAGGAGAGGAGAAGAGGCACAAAAAAAAAAAAAAAAAAATTCGAGCCCGAGCAGCGAGCCTTGCGAACCGAACGCAACCCACTGTCCACCAACGTCCCCCCCCTCCATCCTTTCTAATTCACTCCTTCACCACTCCTCCGCTCCTTCCACTCTCGCCCTTTACTTCCCAAATAGGAAAAATAAATAAATAACGATTAATGCTTGATGGCAAGGATAAGAGTGCAAGAGAGAGGAAGAGGAGGAAAAAAGAAACAAGTCATGATTTATACATAGTGTACGGTATGCGTTTGGGACCGCCATTTGTGGTTTTACTGTCTATTCTCATCTCTGAATTTGGTCAAAATCTCTTATATTTAACAATAATAATAAAAATAATAGACATAATAATGATTATAATAACAATAATAATAAAGTTTGTTTCCAAATGACTGTAAAAGGAATTGTTGTTGAAGTTCTTGTTGCCTTTTTTTTTTTGTTGGGGGGGATTTCCCCATGACTTGACGTACAATTCCAAAGTCACTCAAATTTGTTTAAAGCTTCCTCCCCGCCTCTCTTATTTTGCTCGCTGAAAGACTCAGAGCCCACGTAGCGAAGGATGTTGCAGCAGACGAAGACCCAAACTTGCTTGTCAGCCCCCGTGTGATCAGTCGCTGTAGAGAGACAAGGCAGAGGTGGCTGAGAGACGACAGAACACAGAATGGCATCGGCGTGCACTGCTAATGCATTCAGCCTGCACCGTATCCAACAACAAGGCGAAATATCACACAACTCACTTCACAAGATGTTCCTACAACAACAATAACAGACGTATAAATGCACACACACACACACACACACGCATGCATGCAGACACGCAGTCACACACACACACAGGCGCGCACACATGCATAAATAACCACACACAGCATGTTAAAAAAACCAACCGTGAGGAACAAGAATTTGAAAGCAAACAAACAAGTCAGAATGTAAGCAACTTGTCGGAGACTTTGTGACAGAAAAAATAAATGAAAAAGGCAAAAAAAAAACAAAAAAAAAACACGTTTTGTTTTATGAGAAAAGGAGATAAATTGCAGTGGTGCACCAGGCGTTCGCGTTTTTTTGTTTTTTTTTTGTTTTAACTTTTTAAGAAAAAAAAAAAAAGATAAAAAAAAGAAGAATTTCCTGGCAGATACTGCGAGCTATGTTAAGCACAATGGTGATGGCTGAGCTAAAAATAGAGCGTGGTCAAACATCAGTGGTGCTTTGGCAAGAGGGTCATCTCCATGTGATACAGTGGCCTTCAGTGTAGCCACATATTAAGAGCGGGGGGCATCCTGCCAGAGCTTGTAGCTTCGCAGCAGTAATTTAATATTTGTTTGTCTCTATTATTTCATTCTCCCTCTCTCTCTTCTTCTCCCTCTCTTTCTTGCTTATGGGGGTTAAGTAACAGTAAGCTTTATCAGATTACTGGGTCTGAGGTCTCTTTCAAACCTCTCCTTGCCATCTTGATTTTGTGCAGCTGTGCAGACTCTTTAATCATACGCTATCTTTTTTCACTCGCCCTCCCCTCCTCTCCACCCTTCTTCTCGTCGTCCCTCCTCCCTTAACATATGTTAATTGGCTGCTTTCTGTGACAAATTACGAGCGCTCGCTTTGATGAGGTCGGGTTGTGATGGTGCTGGGAGTGGAGTACAGTGGAACTGCCAGACCCTTGCCGGTTCCCCCCTTTAACCACTCCAAAAAGAAGCACGGCACCCAGCCGATGACTAATGAGAGGCTTGGACTGGGTCTGGCCCGACTCTGGCCTTGGCGGGGCCACTCCCCTAAACAGAGGCTGATCTGTAGGTACCGTATGCCGCAACACACCCTCCACAAGCCGTACAACCTTTCGCCTCATGCACCCCCCGCCACCATCTCTCCGCTGGGAACTGTAAAGCACTGTGAGAGTAGTTCAGCCGTGTGTGTGTGTGTGTGTGCTAAAAACGGATTCCTTTTTCTCAGATCTGTGTATGTTTATGTCATTTTCTCATTATACAGATTGGGAAAGTTTTCAATCCACGTTTGCATTCATTTCGTTTGAAGGCACCAAAATTAGACTTGAAACAAAGCACAGGAGTAACACGTATAGATCCGACGCACTTGTGTCTCAAGTTCACACAGTGTGTGTAGGTGTGTGTGTGTGTGTGTGTGTGTGTGTCTGTGGTGAAGAGAAAGTGCCTGGAAACATTACACCAGCCTTGTTTAAACAAAACGCTAAGAGTGGAACAATCTCTGTTTAATGATGCGCAGCATCAACAGGGAAACAATCCTCACCAATAATCAGCACAATCAGCTTGTGGTAACCAGAAAGAGAGAGAAGTGAACCTGACATCATCCTGCTGGAGTTTTTTAAAATCTTTTTAAGTGCTGGGTGGGGTGTCAAGGTCTGATTTTGACTTCTTTCAATCTGCCCCGCCGCTTCCTTTCGCTCAGTCTCTCTCTTTACCTCCGTCTCTCCTTCTTTCTCTCTTTTCTCCGTCACAGTCCCTCTCTCTCCCTCTACGATCTAGGTTACTCGGTTTCCTAGCAGAGCACAGGGACCAGAGGAAGAGAAAAAAAAAAAAAAAAAAACAGAAGGTCGAATCTATGAAGGACATCCTTGTTGAAGTGTGCAACCTTCTACTTCTCTGCAAATTACCCACACGCTGAGCATAGACTCAAAGCAGTGCTGTGGCTCTCTCACTTCAGCTCAGCAAGGCTGCGACCATGACACATAATACTGTCCAAGTGTCACAACGGCAGCGAGAGGCGGCGTTCTGTCGAGTGTCAACTGTTACCGTTTGTAGTTTTCCTTTTTCTTTTCTTTTCAAGTGTAATTCTGTCCCATTGAGGCCCTTTACCGGGACATAAAGGGAGATTACAAAATAAAATCAACCCCACTTACAGTATCAATGTGGATTTCAAATTTGCTGATGAAGCGAGACTCGGGAAAATAGTAAATTCCACAACTTCCCTGTAGATCCGCCTGCACCCACATGCTGACTAAGTTACAACAAGGAGCCAGAAAAGGAAATCATTTTATTTGCCTCTTCCCATCAGCCAGTGTGCACGACAAATAATAGCCCCATATGCGGCGTGCGTTTACCGAGCCCACCGAGTTGACTCACACGCACAGATGCTCACACACACACACACACACACATATGCATGCGTGCAGAAAAAAAAATAAGGGGTGACAGAATAAAAGCTGGTGAAGAAAAGAAAAAAAAAAAAGGGAAGTGCGCCGGCATCTTCGCAGTTGCATGAGGGTTAGCCATGTTAGCATTAGCCTGCGGGCCTTAATTGAGGCCAGGAGGGAGCATTTAATAATTGCTGTCAGAAGATCAAATTTAATTCTCCTCTCTTCACAGCCACCACTGCTGTAGGGTAGAGTGAAACAAATTGTCATCAGAGATTTCTAAATGAACAAAGCTTTTAATTAGGGTGATTAGAATGCTGTGGCAAAGAGAAAGAGTAAGGGGTGGGTTGGTGTGTGTGTGTGTGCGCATGTGTGTGTGTGTGTGATGAAATCATCAGCGGTTCGTCTGAACCATGATTTTTTGGTGTTGATACGGCGCAGGGGGTGGGGGGTGGAGGGGTGGAGGGGTGGGTGGCGGGAGCTTGGGAAAAACTACTGGGGAAGTTTTTTTTTTTTCCTCTCTCTCTCTCTCTCTCTCTCTGCGCTCGAACACGAGTGAGGCGGCGACCCACAAGGCAGAGAGCCTTTAGCCTCACTTTTAAACCTCTGACACAAACACACACACTCTCTCACACACACACACACACACACACACACATACTCTGCCCCTTCTACCCCAGCCCCCTCCTCCCCCCCTCCACAACTGGAGAACATTGCTAACATCCTGAGACATTGTCATACGCGGCGGGGAACATAATTGGGTGAATATGTCAGTGCTTTGTGTTCTTAGTGACATGACTCCCGGCTGTTCCTGTGGGGGCTGGGTGCACTCATGGAGGGGTTTATACTGCAATTCCACTGCATGCTTCATTGTTCATTACCGTGTTGCTTTTTTGGTTTTTTTTTCCATTTCTCTTTTTTTTTTTTTGCTTGTTTTATGAACGCAATATATGTATATATAAGCAGGGATTAAGTTATCAGCGCAGCTCTGTCTGTCGTATGAACTGAGCGGGTGTGTGATCGTCCATGTACTTGTGTGTGTTCATTTTCTGTTCCCCTCCCTTTGGTGTCAGTAGTTGGTTACACCTGGGTCCTGTGGTGTGCGGGGCATCATGTGAATTGAAGACAGTGGTTTACACTCACTGGAAAACATGACCTGCGGCAGAGCTTTGTAAATGACTTTACAATGACTGGAAACAGAAAGAGAGAGAGAGAGAGAGAGAGAGAGACAGACAGACAGAGCGAGAGGAAGAAGTGAAAGAAACTGTGGCAGTGTAGATAAAGTAAAAACTTCAGTGAGGTTATTTGTGTTTAAACATCAGATGTGTGAATCACCGCAATCTTCACCACTTCCATATTCAAAACCATTTTAACGCATCTCGTTTTTTTTTTTTTTTTTCCCTCTGCCCAACTTCGCTCTGTCTTCACCTTGAACTGTGTCCCCTCTGTTAAATTAATTCCTTTTTTTCCTCTTCTCTATTATCTTTTCTATCTCTCACTTTATACTTGAACGCGTCCGTTGCCCCTCCTTATGGAAAGACTGAATGCACTAAACGGTGATTCATTCCAGCCTTTCCGGGGCCTCTCCAAATTGTGGCTCGCCTATACTTCTGCTTTTTCTTCTCTTCTTCTCCTTTTTTTTTTTTTTTCTGATACCATTTTTTTCCAGCTTGGCACAGGGGGCATGTGTGTGGCAAGTTTGTCATTGCAGTCCTCTAAGTTTATTTGTGTATCACTCATAGCTATAAGCCTCTGTCACAACACGAAGCTGCTGATAATCGGCAGGGAATGCCTCTTTAACCACAACGGCGACTCTTCCTCTCTATCGCTGCCTGTCTAACTTTGCCTCGCTTTCATGTGTGCCCTCTCGCTCGTCTGCAATTGGCCCAGCAGCTGTGGCTTTACAGCCCTTGGCCTCCATTCAAAGAGGGGGTTGACACATTGTGTCAAGTCATTTTGTCCTTGGGGAAGTCAGCAATGGGCTATGGAAAGATGGCTCTCACCTGTCTCCATACTGGCTCTGACGGATGGCTACCTGTCTCCATTGCGGCTCTGATGGCCCAAGGCCCCTGTTTGTTCGTGCTGAGTGAGACGTGCAGCTGCCCAAACGAAGGGCACTGCTCATCTACCTCCATTTCTACTGGCTCATTATTACCTGAAACCGTCACACCACCTATGGCAAACATCTTATCAACAATTAAAATATCTATATTTTGAAAATGCAAATCCGAATGAATCATGTGAAAGCTGACCTCGCAAACAAACAGGTTTTTGAGTATATGACTGGCATGAAAATGCAATATTTTCCTTCTGTGGAAATTCAGCAGCATAAAGATGGTTGTATACAATCAAATGTGTAACAGAATTTTTAAAATATTGTGAGCTGTTTTTGTTCAATTCACAATAAAAAAGAAATACAACATATAATAATTCATAATCTAAAGCTCTCTAAGGAGACTTTATCTTTCCTGTATTAGTGCTTCCATTTCCTCTGCATTTTTAAGTATAAATTTTCTCTAATTGCTCTTTCAGCGTCAGAAATGTGCTTTAGTTAACAAACGTTTAACCTATTTCAATTTAATGTTGAATTGGAATAAAAAGAATTGGCAATAAATAGTGTAAAAAATACTTAATGCTGATCGTGATCTCATATTTTGCCCGTAGCACTTTACCAAAAAAATATCCCTCATGCATTCTTAAAAAAAAATCTACATATTAGATATTAAAAGAGTTGTACTAATTAACAATTTGGCAAATTCAACAGTCAATTCTTTAGCACATATAGAGATGAGTTTTCTGCACATTTTCAGTTTCTGAGTTTTACTCACAAAATGCCTGTTGCATCTTTTAAAAGTTAACGTTTAAACTTATGTTTTTCTGGTTTCTTTATAAGCGTTTTGATTGAACTAATACATGAATGAGCAAACAGGCGCATTTGTCATAAAGCCTTAGAGAGTTTTTAGGTAAATTTAAGTGAGTTAGTACTTTATTTTCTGCTTATTTGAATTCATTGTCTGCCGTTAGCCATCGGATTTTGATTCTCGGTTTATGCTTTGTGAACTGTAATTTAGGGAAGGAAGCACCTTTAGCACCTTTGATTGTCTGTGCCTGCTGATGTCACATCCCTTCGCTGAGCTGTCTGTCTGTCTGTCTGTGTGTGTTTCCTGTCTTTCTGTCCTCCAAGACCCTGGGGCAGAGCTGCTGGATTGAGGGATAAGAGAGGAAACAGTGCTGGCAGAGTCTCATTAGTATGAAAATCAATTAAGTTTAAAGTTGAAGTACGAAGTTTTTAGTTGAGAAATCGGTGGAACTGGGGTTGGTGAGAAATTGAGAGCTCATTTAGTAGCACTTGAGTTGTTACTTATAACAATATACTTTGTTTCGTAATGTCAATCACCCTTATTAGTGCTTGACAGAGCGTGTAAGACTCATGCCAAACACAGGCTATTGGCTCACTTTCCTCCTCATCAATAGACAGGTGTCTCGGTTCAAAAGCACACAGAGATTGAAAATAGAATACATGTGAAACTGTCTCTGTCTCGCTAATGATCCAACTAAATCACGAGCTAATAGAGAGAGACAGGTGGAGACATATCCTCCAACACACACATACACACACACACACACACACACACACACACACATACAGAGCAGCCTCTCAAATTCAAGTTTAGCTAGAACGCTCACTGGGAAGAAGAAAAAAAAAAAAAAAGGAATGAACACATTATGAGATGATCCACCGCTATCACTCTAATCCCCAGATGTACATGTTGCTAATCTCTTTAGCTGCTAACATGTTAAATTAGCCCTAATATCTGCTGAGATTCAGAGCCGTAGAGGCCCACCTACGCGTGGGCTACCGCCCAGGTTTAGGTCACTCTTCTCCCCCAGCACTCCAAAAAAGATAGAGACATTAGAGTGGAGGGGGGAGGATGGAGGTGGTGGGGGTTGAGGGAAGTAGCAGTGATAGCCATTCGTCACCCTGCCTATCTCGCTCTGACAGATGGGTAGTGCGGCGTGCCACATAGAGGAGTCACTGCCTGTAATGACATTAGAGGCACAATGAGACCTGATACACATTTTTTTTTTCTCTCTTCCCATCCTGCCTGGCCATCGACTCGCTCCTTTGCTTGATCCTTCCCCTCCTCTCATCCCTGCTGGTACGTCTCCATCCATCCTGACAGGAGATAAAGTGCTGTGTACAACTATTTCCAAATAAAGCACAAACACACATAAACGCACTCACAGCGACAAAAAAAAAAAAAAAAAAATGAAAAAAGCATCCTGCCATAACACACCGACACACGCACAAACATAGCTGCATCAAAAGAAAAAAAAACACACACACACAAAGAAGAAACCTCCCAAAAAAATCTACACATCTGAAAAAAAGAAGAAGAAGAAGAAAAAAATTAATGTTCTCGAGGAAAAAAAAAAATCGTCTGCATGACAGAAATGCGCGAGTAAATATGGAGCAGTGCGAGTGTGTACTGACATTCAGATTGTATTTGGAAAACCATATTAAAGCGCTTTTTTTTTCGACCTCCTCTTCAAGGAAATGGGAGTTTATTTAAAAAGAGAGAGCGTTTATTTAATGTACCATACACCTCCTAAAAGGTTTACTTACTGCAGTGTAATATGTTATTTCAAATCCTCACAACCACATTTCCTAGGAGGATAGGGGATACTGGCTTTATATATATTTATATATCTATATACATTTTTTTATTTTTTTTTTTGTCGGGACACATGTTATTACAAAATGTGTTGCAGATGTACCATGAGCTGAGCCTGCACCGCCGGGGGGTGGGGGGGATGTGGCGGGTGTTTCTTAGAAAAACATCGCCAATCCTGTCATGATAAATCACCTTCCCCAATTTGCTATAACATGTAGAATTAGGATTGGGGAACATCGGCGTAATTCTGCACATGTTGCGTTCGCTGGCGCGCTAGTTTCATTTTCTGTCACAATTCTCTGAATGCAGAAATAATCCGGTGGGCGAAATTTACACAACTTTTTTTTATTCTTGTAAAAAGGGATGCATATACATTTCTACTTATTTGTTGTTCCACCTCTTTTTTTTTTCCCTCATTGACACACACACACACACACACACACACACACACACCCACACACAAGCACACACACACACACACAAAAAAATCCACAGCTGTCTTTCAAAGTGACGAATTAGTCCCGAGCATGAGTCAAGCTAAAGTTCCGCTTTTTGTCACCTCCTTGATTCAAAGGAGTCTTCTTCACTGTTTGTCCTCAATAACAAAGCCACATTAACAAGCACCCTGCAGACCGTCTATTAGAATGTGAAAAAGCGCCATGTGCTGTATATTAGTTTTTAGTGACTAAACACTTGGGAGAGAGGCGACCTAGAATCAAGCCTTGTGGTGCACTGAGTGTATATGTTCTCATCGTCCTCTCAGCTCCACTTCTGAGACACAGAGAGAGAGAGAGAAAGAGAGAGAGAGAATGCTCATTAGATCTATGTGCTGAATCGCTGCTCCCTCTCCATCTCTCCCATCCTCCCCCAACCTTCATCCCTCTCTCTCCCTCCGTCCCTCTCTCTCTCTCTCTCTCTCTCTCCGTCCGTCTGCTTAACAGATGGGAGGGTCGTGGATACAGCTCTTCCCCTCCCCCTGGAGAGGCCTGGTGCCTGTTCAAAAAGATCCCTCTCTGTGCTTCACTCCGTTTCTCTCTCTTTTTCTCCCATTTTTTTTTTTTTTTTTGCTGTTTTTTCCTCTCTCCACTCTTTTTCTCTTTTTCATTGTCACCTCTCCAACTCAAAGCGCAGAGAGTTGGGACCCAGGACATAAAACAAGCAACCGTTGTCCTTCTGTCTGCTCGGCGCTGGTGTGCTCTCTGACCTCAGCGGTCTCCCGCTCAGGCCTCCTTCCAGTTACCATGCTAGTGCGAACGCAGGCATACCATTAGTTCGACTCCACGGAGAAGATAAAAAATATCTTTTGTGTATTTTTCACAGCTTATTCCCTCCTTCCCTTTGCTATACTTCGGGGTTCGTAGTTTGTCTTGCTCTGCACAGGCCTGTTGGTTATTTCTTCTGTCTTCAATGTTCCTCTTGTTTCTTTTTCACCCCGTGTGCCCTCTCAAGGTCAGGTGTCAGTTTCAGTCCCCTGTGAAAAAATTCTTTGAGAGGATTACTGTCCTGTGTCACTTGACCACGTTTCGCTAAGCAGAGCCGCTTGCTTCTTGCATTTCCCGTCGTTTCACCGCCTCGGCGTCAGGGGACCAAATTGGATTGAGTGATTCAGGGGTAATCTGTTAAGTTAAGTGATGCTCCATCCACCACGAGGGAAGGAGACGAGAGGAGAGGGAAGGGAGCACGATGAGGAGGTGGGTACTCAGTTCATATCCAGGAGCCGCCTGGCACTCATATGTGACGGGGGCGGGTGTGAGGAAAAGTGG
>JAQNCA010000027.1:18283173-18301139 GCA_029783725.1 Acanthurus tractus | reverse complement strand
GGTCTGGGAATTTTAGCCTCCAACCACAGAGTCTGTCACAGCATACAATGACGGTTTGAAAGCTAAGTGTCTCATTATGCCGTGATAGTCTACAAAATTTTCCTCTGTATGCTTGTGCAACTGTGTGTGTGTGTGTGTGTGTGTGTGTGTGAGAGAGAGAAGATAGGTTTCACACCATGATTACCAATTTACTGTGAAAAGACACAGTTGGGTTCACACTCACACACAGCGAGCCCCGTTATCAGTACACACAGTTGCAAATGTGTGTGTAACGTCATGCTCTCTGTTATTAACTTAGTGCTTTGTCTCACAGCACCCACTGACCAAGGAAACTAAAATTACACCCACACTGACATATGAGTAGTTCACAAAGGGATACTTGGTTTACCAACAAACATAGATGCTTATTCAATAAAGGGAATATATATATAGTCACTTAATCAAAAGGTTACACACCAGCATCAGACTTTCAGATGCCTAAATGAATTTAAATTTTACAGGCAGTTACTTCCCAAAAACGAGTCCAGCGCTTGAGATTGCTGCACGGCTGATGGAGCTTGCACAGGAAAGGCACAGGGTGACATCACCGGCTTGAGCGTCCATGGGCTAAACGGATCACATGACGGCATCATGTCAGGCCATCGAGTCACGACAGAGTTAACACGAACAGTGAAACTGAACACTGAACTTAACAAAAATTGCAAAATTGAGACAAATCAGCACATCCTGCATGACGTTTGCACCAGAAATCACCAATCAGTGCTGCATTTATGTGCAACCCGGCTATCTTTTAAAATGCATGCGATTCCTTGCATAAGCGAGCATGCTGTGCATATCTGTCTGCGCATTAATGGCTACGTGTGCATAGCTCTAGTGATACGGTGATGATAAGTGATTTGGATGTAGCAGGTTGTACGTGTCAGATTGAGATGTGGGGGTGCGGTGTGATATTTACGTAGGTGTTATTGTTTGGTCAGTTAAGGCTTTTTCATAATCGCGCTCATTCTCTTCCTGTGGTGTTGTTAAAGTCAGTCTACGTGTGAATTTTAATATGTGGGAAGTGCACGCACAGTTCCTCATTTAAAGTGTGAGGCTCAAGACAACTTTGATTGGATTCGGCTTTTCTTCTGAGAAGAAGCATATGAGAGTCTTCAGAGTTGCTCGTTGCCGCACATTGCCGTGTTTGTATGTGGTTGGGCTAAAATTTGCCGTCGGTCCACTGATATCTAACCCCCTCGAGCTAACATGTGGACACCCTCCTCCTGAAGACCGGCAGCTCTGGACCGATGGGACTCGCACCCGGCCCACTGTGTGTGCCACGTGCCACCTTCTGAAACATTAATGGCCCCAGCAGAGTGTGTGTGACTGAGTGAGCGGTTGATAACGGAGCAGTGTCCTGCGTTTGCCCCCGGTGCCCCTTGCATCCAAACACCGGGGGGAAGACAACACTCCACATGTCCTGTTCCTGAATAGTCTGCTTTGACCTCATGTCCTACAGGCTTGTCATCTTATTTACTCACTCTTGTAAGATTTGTGCTGTCGCTCTGCTGCTGTAAAGGCCGGCAGACCCCCTTTAGGGTGCATATTTTTCAGTTTTGGACATTAAAGCTCAGAGTGAGATGGATATGACAATTAATCTTATTGTCACAAGATACCTTTTCATCTTACGCCGTTAAGAATAAGGTTTTGTTTTTTTGTTTTTTTTTTCATATTTCAGCATGATTGTGTAAATGTCAGCATGGTATTTAGAGCCCAGGGGAGCTTCTTTTTTTTTCTTTTTTTTTTTTTTGCCTCGTGCCGTCGCTGAATCAGATGAGTGTTTGTATCGAGGTACAAAACCTGACATTGCTCACACCGGTTTTTACAGAGTTAGAAAGCTACGTCTCTGGTTTCAGTCTGTTGTCAGACACAAAGCTCACCATGACGTGGTGACATCACCGGAAAACTTTTAGGTGAGGAAGGGGCTCCAGGATACGGAGGTTCATGCAAGGTTCTGCTCTCTCTGAAGAGAGAGAGAGACAGAGAGACGAAGAGAAAGACAGAGAGGAGGTGAGGGATAGTTTGATATTCAGTTTCCCTGGTGCATCCTGGGAGATATGATTTCAGGAAATCCAAAACTATCTATCAATATCCATTGAACCTTATCTCCTCTTTCAGACCTCTGAGTTGTAAAGAGAAAATGTGAAGGGCAATACATAATAGATTTATGGCAGAAATCTATTCATGCATTTTCCTGATCCTCCAAACACACACAGATCTCTTCTTTAAAGGCTCTCTTTCTGAGGGTTTTATAGCCTGCAGTTATAGTCTGTATTAGTATATTCAGAGCGTGATTAACTGAGTGTTGGGAGGTTTTCATTCTGTATTTGGCCCACTTAAGTGTCAGAAGAGAATAGACAAACATGCAGTTAATCAACAAAGTGAGATCATTAGCTACCAGCTGGGCACAGTTCTGGCAGTATTTCCTCTCTGTAAAAAGATTTGTCGATACAGATCTCCAATGTAAATAATACACACAGCAGTCGCAGAAGAAATAAAAGAAAGTTCAATAATAAAAAAAAAAAAAAAAACAGTTTTGCTCTGAGAAGGAAGCTGGCAGCAGCATATTTTCTCTCTCTTTCTTTTTTTTTTTTTTTTTTTTTTCTCTCCCATACAGCCAAAGAGCTTACACACATGGCTCGGAAAAGAAACCAGGTGCAGCTCACTGGAATTAACTCACTTTCACTGCTCTAGTTTTGATCCAAACAATAGAGGAATAGAGGCTGTTCTATTTTGACAATGTGGGCACTTGTATGCGTGTGTTATTAAAGGTACCAGTCTTGGGCCTCTCTCTCAAACACACACATACACACGTATGTAGACACGCATGCACACACATGCAACTACACACTCACAAATACCCACAAACAGGGAGATAAAAAAAGGAAAAAAAAAAAGCCCCATTAAAGGAGACAATTTTGTGGTTTGAGTCGAGTGCATTGTCACTATTTGAGCACACACAAACAGCTTCAAGCACAAGCAAGGAACCCATCCGTTATTTATATCAATGGCCTGTTATTCACCATGAGAGGCGGTTAATTGGGCAACACAACAACTGAACACTGTGTGTTAATGTCACTAGGAGAAAATAGTATACCTCAGCTGTTTTTTTTTCGAGTTAAAATAGTCATAGGTTTGTGTATTTCTTTTCGTTCAGTGAGAGCGCGAGCACACGCGGGCCATGTGAAAGGAAAGATTTAAAAGTGTCATATGTTCCATGATGAACCTCTGCGCGCTTTGATGTACAAGCAATAACTGATCTTCTTTACCGTTATCTGTCTGAGACAGAATGTTTTCAGTTCCTTAAATGTTCAACCAGCTTCTTTTTTTTTTTTTTCTTTTTTCCTGGTACAGTGGATGGACTGTTGCAGTCAGGTGGTGTTGAACCATCAGCAGACTTCACTTTCTTTATATGCTGTTTCCCTTAGAATCTCATCTGTGAAAAGGGAAATTTTAACATGCCAGATTTCTATTTATTCCCTCATCACAGAGTGAATACGTAGCATGTGTGGGACTCTTTTTTTTTTTGCTATAATTAAATGATTACTACAAGTCAGAAAAAAGGATTGATTTGATTATAGGGGTGTCAGATTCAGCTCAGTGACACTGTATGTGTGCACATAATTTATTTTTTATTATTCCCTCACTGTGAATGAAAATTATTTATACGTTGTTCCACCGAAGCTTATCATTATCCTCTAATTTCTTTATCTCCCTCTCCTGCCTAGGTGACATTTACAAAGCGAAAGTTTGGCCTGATGAAGAAGGCGTATGAGCTGAGTGTGCTGTGTGACTGTGAGATTGCCCTGATCATCTTCAACAGCACCAACAAGCTGTTCCAGTATGCCAGCACAGATATGGACAAGGTCCTGCTTAAGTACACCGAGTACAACGAGCCCCATGAGAGCAGGACCAACTCTGATATTGTGGAGGTGAGTTGCATGGAAAAACACAGACAGCGCACAAACGCTCACACACACACACACACACACACACGCGCGTGCTTGCATGCAAGTGCAGATGCACCGGAGCACACGGACGTGCACGCTCATGCAAACACACAGAAGCGCACAGAGCAGACAGATGGTTACAGCTTTTGTGACTCATTCGGCAACCCTTACTTCTCTCTTTTGGTCTTCACACTGAACATGGTGTGAGGAATAATGGTTTAGTCTCTCCCAAGGGTTAAGTCCCAATATCACCTTAAAAAAAGTATATATTAAGTATATCATTTGATTCTTAGAAAATATGTATTTTTTTTAAATTGCTTCTTGCGCTCTATTTACTTTGTAACACATAAGTGGTAGGCTGTCATTGATCTGGACCTTGCAGGCTGTCCCCTGTGGTGTGTAATCACCAGCCCCCGTCTCTGGTGTCTTGTCACCATTGATGCCCCTCCTAGACCAGGATGTTGATCTGACTTGTTCTGGACACGCATCACAAGTGTGGCTCAAGGCGATGTTAGACAGCCCTGCAGTAGGCAGGTAGATAAAGCAGGAAATGACGCTGGCACCCTCCAGGATCCTTAAGCTCTCAACGTGAACCTGTTATGCAACACTCACATCGTGGCTCTGACGAACCTGGTGGGCCAGACACACAGACATGCATGCACTCATGCAGAGTTTATCCTCTTCTGTTGCACACACACACACATTTGCACTCACACCACGCTTGTACATTAAATGCTACGGTCCCAGAAAGTAATAATGACTTAAATGAATTGAATAAATCTAAAGCTAAATTTCTTTAACAGTATATTCAGTCTTCTGTTCTGCTTGTTGCATGGATTCTTTAAAGCAACATGATGCTTATTTTGTGTTAAATATGCAAATCCAGATGGCATTTTTCATTTTTGCAACATAACATTAGATAGAATATCCACGACGCCACACACATTTCATACATGTTTGCCTTAAATTTAGCATCAAAATGTGTTTGTGTTTCATGATCCAGGATACACCAACGTTCTGTTGCCCCACTTCTCACCGTTTGAACATAAAATGTACAACTATTGAAGATTTGGCTTGGTTTTTAAGATATTTAAATTTTAGCTTTGATTTTTTTTTTTTTTTTTGCATTTTATAGATACAGAATTTTCAGCAAGTGAAAAACCTCAATTGGATCCATATGTTCTCCCTTGTTTTTAACCATTCAAACATCCTCAGTTTGTAATTTACCAGTTTGTAATTTAACTGACAGCGTAATGGTAATTTGTGAAATCAAATTGTAGCATTTTATGCACAACATTATACCGTAAGTCCATTTCCTGGCTAAGGTTTAAAAAAAAAAAAAGACCAAAAGAAAGAGTGAGGAGCAGCGGGATGTAATGAATGCATACCCTTAACACACACGTACCGGAGCTGGCTGGTTGGTGCAACTCCGAATCTAACAGCATGGGACATGTTTTCGTCTTTTCATAAGGGTGTTGCTGGGCTTGGTGCCCACCCATGGATGGTCAGGCCCACCGGGAACACTCCTGCTATTCCAGATGGCACTAGGCACCTGACCACAAACCTTCTGAATTTACACATTCACATCATTTGTCTTCTTCTTCAGAATAGATTTTTCTTACCTTTTTTCTCCCCCGTATTTTACAATATCACCTTTTCCTTCAATCATTATCGGAGGTTAAAAATTGTAAATGTATTGCAACAAACTGTAAACTTAGAGTGGTTTGTTGTCATCATCATTGCTGATGTTCCATCACCATTTCCATTTGGCGCATTACAATATATAGTGTGTTAATGTAGCCCATACATCAAGGGATACAGCACTCAACATATGGCTAACCCCAATGATAAAAACAAAGAGAACGGAGTGGGTGCATTATCATGAACGGTATTTAGACGTACAAATAAATCCACCAGACAAAGAGCAACAGCTTATTCTTTTTGCAATGAGATATATGTGCTCTTATTCCCTCTCTATTATTCATATTATCGAGTCTTTTTTGAATCATTAATGTGGCGGAATCTATAACTTCGTAAGCTGGGATCTTTTCTTTTTTTTTGTCACTGTTAGAAAATGTTGTGCTTCTCTAAAACCCTTAAATAATCAGTAAACATGTTTACATTTATTCTGCGTCCCCAAGCTTAGTTTCTTATGAGAAATCTGGATGAATTGCCACAGTTTGTGCAAAATTAATCACATCCAAGTATATCAGGGATAAAAAAAAAAAAAAATCCTTGATGCGTTATATCATTTACATTAACCCATTTAGCATCCGCTCATATCCCTAGTGTGCCTATAAGCAACGATATCCTCTATGCAGCAAACCCTTCAGCCACTGAACACTCTGTGTATTTCCCTGCCCGAGCTCAGACCATGAAGAGAGCTGTCACATGTTTCAGCAAGTGCCTGTGACGAGAGCTCCCTGCTTTGAAGCTCTCTCTTTAACTGTGTCTCCATTAGAGAGCAGAGGATGGCTAACGTGTAAACAGCCGTGTCAGGGGAAGACGCTAAAGAGCCTAGTGGGGGAGAGTGCTGTGGAGCACTACCTACACTGTGATCCCTGGAGGACTCAGAGCGACTCACAGCGGGGGAAAATCGATCTGAAGAGGCCTTCAGCCTTAGCTGCGGCGTGCTAACGGGATTGGCCACAGGGCTGACACTAGCACGTTTGGCACGGGTGGGAGGAGGAGGGGAAGTAGAGGGGAAACGAGGGGTTGGATCTCTCCTGCCGAGCCTTGTGTGCCGCTGCTAGGCTACGTCACAGGTGCAGGAACGTGGGAGGGTTGTCGGGTTCGGGGGGGGGGGCGGAGGCAGGAGCAAAGCGGACTTCCTGTTGAGATGGCAGGATGATGATGATGAGGAGGTCAAGAACAAAATGAACGGCTGGATTTAGGGGTAATACAGGAAAAAAAATCTAAGAAAGAACCCCCCCGCGGAGGAACAATAATACTTAAATAAAACGTCTTATGTGACATATTTAATTTCAAATTTGTAGAAAGCTCTTATCTTCAGAAGTATACAAAATGCATGCATCTCCCTCCCTCTGTTGCTGCTTCGCCTGAAGGTGTAGTGGGAGGAGAGACAGAGGTAGGGGAGCGCAGCTCAGAGTGTGGGCGGCTGGCATAGAGGCCTGCTACATTAGCAATAAAGCTCTATGTAATTAGCATGTCTTTGGTTGATAATTAGCGTTGTTGAGAGAGTGGCACTGAGAGTGTTGCACAGCCTCTCTAGCTACAGCATGTTTACAAGAGTCTGGAGGGCTTTTTTCTCTCTCCTTTACTCTTTTTCTGCTTTTTTTTTCCCTTTTCATCCAGTTTTTCATTGAACATAGAGAGAAATGTATAGATGTATATATATATATATATATATATATATATTTTCCATTATGTTGATCCTACGTGAGGGTCAATGGGTGTTTCTATGTGAGAGATACAGATAGGGAGAGAAAAACAGGGAGATGGAGAGAAAAAAATGGTAAGGAAGGTCTTGATGACTCACTTGAAAACAGTCTCAGCTGGGAGTGAAACTTCCACAAATATCTGTTAAAGCAGAAGACCAAGAAACCAGAGCGAGCCCTCCTCCTAGCACAAGTTGTAAAAGAAAATATGCATTGCTAATCAAAATGGCTACAATTATTATTGTCGCGTTTATGATGCATGACATCCAAAAAGCCATAATTGTCAGTCAAATCCAGTTTCAACTGGAAACAAACTGAAGACAGGTTTTTCGTTAATGTTTTTAATTCTTCCGTTTAAACCGCATGGTTTTGCCACATAGGAAACTGTCACGTCTGAACTGTTAGTCTCCTGCGAGAGACTGTAAGAAAATATGCACGAGTCAGTGTTGTCATCTGCTACATAAACAAATGGGAAGGTCCGCTTAATTAATGTTAGTTGTTTGAAGAGACATCAAGCTCATCTAGGTTCTCGTAGCTGGATGAAGGCGAACACAGCGGCAGATCCTCCATCACTGGATGACCGCGTGTGTTGTCCTGGCAGGTCTACAGTACACTCTGAGTCTGGCTCGAGATAAAACAGTCAAACATTCAGATAGATTTCCTATAACTTACAGTCTGCCAGGCCAGTTTCCTGGACATGTGAACAGCATTAGAGGAGAAATGGGAAGCCGTGTTGGGAAATGACAAGAGAATAGATCAGTCTCTCCTTTTTCCTCTCTCTTCTTTATTCTTCGCTAAAGAACAATCTCTCTGAGCTCTTATTGGTGATTTATGATGCTTGTATGGGGGTTGTTAATTGCAATAGCACATGAAAGAGTCTTTTCTTTCCCCTCCCAATGATTGCAGCCTAAACCTAAGCGGTGCTGGCTGGTTCACGCTGTGATTGAATGGCCCCAAATCCAACAACACACTTGGGCCGTGCCAAATCCCTGTTCCACGGTATGTTTGTTTTCCCCTCTGTTGAAACAAAGAACACAGTTTTGTGAAACAACTAAAGGGTTAGCGAGTAAGCTGCGATAGGGAGCTCTATCCCCTCATACATGAGCGGAGGGAGGCAAGAATGCTGTAATATTTCTATGTACTGTATACAGTACGAATTATTGTGCTTATACGCACACGCACAAAAGTGTGTTTGGCCTGTGTGAGTGTTTGCTCGCAACGGCTGCACGGCATGGGTATATGCGTGTGTACGTACACGGTGACAATTGGCTCGAACCCTGCAGAGCTGACGGCATTGTGGTGACCTCAGCCAGCACACCACACTCCGATGCCATTGGCTCAAGTATCACATGGAATGGCACATGGCTGTCGGTGCTGACCTGCCCGCCCGCCTGCCTGCAGCTCTACCTGCCAGAGGAAAGGCCGTCGGCCAATCCCATTTCCAGCAGATTAACCTAATCTGAAAGTTCAGCTCATGCTGTAATCTTAAACAGCAGCAGCAGCAGCAGCAGCAGCAGCAGCAGGGATCTGCCTCCCCACCAATCCTCAACTCGTTTCTTTCTCTCTCGTCTTTTCTCCTCTCTCTCTCTCTCTCTCTCCCTCTCTCCCTCTGTCCTCACCTAGAAGGAACTATTGAATGAGAGGGGGAAGGGGAGGGACAGAGAGGGATGGATGAGTGCGAGAAGAGAAGGAGGGAGGGAAAGAGGGATGTTGGGAGGAAGGCTGGTAATTATTTCCAAAGGTCATTCTGTTAATGACTACCCGCTTGGCTAATGAGATTCAGCAAAGCTCCCTCACCATGTTCCACCCTGCGTATGTTTCACCCGTGTGCCGAGATGTGTGAGAAGCACAGGTGTGATTTCAGCCCGGTGACAGTCCACTGGAGGGAGGAAGAGAAAGTGCGGGGTGGAGGGGGTGGGGGTGGGGGTGTGGTGGTGGTGTGTGTCGGGGGTGAGGCTTGTGTAGATAAAAAAAAAAAACAAAAAAAAAAACATAAAGAGAAAGTAAATCAAGATGGTGTGTCTGAGAAATAGAGAGAGAGAAAAAAAAAGAAAACAAGTAGCGTAGCGTAGCCACGCGGTTCACCGTGGGCCTCGCACAGTGTTTCACTTGACAATTTGCAAACATTCTCTCGATACCACGGAGACTAATTTACCCTAAAATGTCCTCCTTTATTAATTTAAAGGCTTTTTTTTCCACTCTGTTTTCTCGTGAAATTCTTGAAAGTCATCAGGACATGTGATCTCCCTCTCTGAAGTGCCAGTGTGCTCATGTTCTGCCTCTTTCTTGTGAAAATATTTTCCATCATGTGTGCTATTCTGTGTGCTTATTTGGTTTCTAAACAGCATGGAGAACATTAGCCTTAAGGAGTTTTTCTGTGTTGATCAGCTCACTGAATGACTTCTTCTCATGGTTCTCAAATACTGTATAATTGCACGGGGGTTGAATGCCTTCGCTAATTTACCCCTTACGACTCTGACATGTGTCAGCATCCAAAAGAAATAAGGGAGTCGTATCGTTTCCCCTGTCTTACAGTTGTCCAAAGTAATTTTGCGCGGAGTCGTTTTGAGGTTTTCGGATAGGGTACATGTGGTGTAACATGAGGTGGAGGTAAAGGGGTGGGGCTGTCACAGCGATCACAGAGCCTCAGTGTTTACTAGTGGCGAAAAAGGTCGGCAACACGGCTTGTTTTTCCTCTGGAGCTGAGGATTATGGTCTGAAGCTGCTTTGACTGACTAAGTAAATTAACCTTGTGACATTGGCGAGCTAACCTTACAGCAGTTTGTTAAAACAAAGACGCGGAGGACAGGCAGTGTCAGTCAGGGCTCAAGCGCATCTTCAATAACACAGGAATGTGTGGTTGAGAATTAATTGGTTGCGAGAAGGCGGTAGAAACCTTTTGTTGTTCCACTGTCGATAATTTCACACGCGTCTTCTCCTCAGTACATACATCAAATCTTAGTTTTCATCAAAACGATGGTGATAATGATTTTTGCCAGTATAGAGCAGAATATATGTGATTTCTTTCTTGTTTTCAAAGTTGCATGAATTCCACCATTAGAAAACTTTGCCTCTGTCCTCCTCCTTTTCCTGTCTACACCCCTTTTCTGTCCTCTTCTGTTGAGAAGAAAGAAAGTTTTTTGCTGTAACGCACAGAGAAGGGGAGTTAAGACAGAAACAGAGAGCGTAAAAAATCCAAAAAACTGTTGCCTGTCTTCCCTTTAATATCTAACTGGTAGTTTCTGCATTGCAGTCAGACTTAAATGTGATTGGCAACATTTACTAAACTCACCACATGAAAAACCAGTTTGTTAGAAGGTCAAAGCAAAGCACCGCCCCCACCCTCCAAAACAACCACCACCATCAGGGCCTTTTATTTGATGCAATCTTTTCCTAATAAATGCCTCAAAAAGTGGTAGCGGTCTATAAATAGTGTGTGGTGAAGCTAAAAATAGTTGCTTAGCTGGCGGTCCTCGCTGGAAGAGGGTAGAAGAATAGGCCTGGAATCTCTCTCTCTCTTTCTCTCTCTCTCTCTCTCTCTCTCTTTCACTCTCCCCCCCACCCCCTCGTGTTCGAAACAGGGTGGGTGAGGGTTGTTTTTCAAACAGAGGAGTGAGTAAGCGAAGTGTCAGGCTATCCATTCAGCCCCCGTCTACGTCTGAAGATCGACCATGAAGAGTTGCCCTCAGCGACCACATGCATAAGACCATCGGTCTGAGGCCCCGCGGTATCCGTGAACATTTGATCCCTTGGATAAAGAAGTTTATTATTTAATTCACTTGATTTTCTGCCCCCACATTGTGCCAAACAGAGGCTTCCTGTGTGGTTGTTTTTTTTCAAAAAACTCATTTTTTTTATTTAAGAAAACACTGGAAGGTAAAATTATCCATATTAATAGGATAAAATGCATTTTAATCAACAGGTCCAACAGATACAGGCCGCCCTCATAAAACACCACAGTCTCTTTAATCAGCGCAACATTTCTCTGCTTTAAGTTAAAGGCAGCCACACGAAAACACATCTGTCTGCAGCTCAAGCCTCAGACATGAAGAGAGCAAGTTTACTGAGTTCCTGTATTAGCACTTTTTAAGAGAGGCTCAAAGCAAGATGACAGACAATGTGAATGATCTAAAAGGCTGAACACTTTATTCCACATCATATGCCCACTGCCCAGAAAAAAGCAGAACCACAGACAAGAAACGAAGTAGCACTTGGATCCCTGTCAGAGGTGTTTTTTAAGGTCAATATACTGAAGCGGAAGTCTGAGGTACTCGCACAACAACAAAAAAAAGGGAGCTTTTTTAAAAATAGACTGTTTGAAATGTGCCAATATGTGGTCCCTGTGGTGTGGAGCGGTGAAAAAGGCAGGCCACTTCTGAGGACAAGCTGCCAAAAAGGCAAGGCTTTTCCACTACACAGCCCAAAACAATTCACGCCAGCTATTAAGATGAAATGATGCCTTGTTCTTTGAAACTATTTGTGGAAAATTCAGAATAATGAAGATCTATTTTTATAGATGGCATTCCCTGCCCTGCCTGGAGCTTCCCCCTTAGCCTCGACCCCCCACCCCACCCACCCCGTCCCGCCCCATCTCTCCCCCCCCACCGCAATGATTGCCGCTCTGGACAGGGTGTGGAAACTCAAGGTCACAGTATAGAGGTCACCCGGCTGGTCATTGTTACTCAAGACCTCCCTCAGGCTCCCTTTTCCTGCCGTGGCACCACGCGATAAGAGACAGAGAGACAAAAGACGATAAGTGACGATTGGTGGGCGGACAAAGAAGAAACAGAGGATGGCTGGAGGGTGGGGGGGGTGTGGTGTGGTTGGTGGTTTGGGGGGGGGGGGATTTGAAGTTTTTTTTTTTCCTTTTTTGCCAGTTTACCACTCGAATAGAACCAGAGTCATTTTGCTGAGGCTGCTACTGTCTGATGAACTTCAAGTATGTAATTGAAGACTTTGTTGATAATGTCACAGCGCAGTCACATAGCGATAAGTGCGATATCGCACAAGCTGCTCGCATGGCGTTGCATAGTGTAAAGCAAGTATTGGAGTTATTTTCCACGCATAATTTAGCCTTGGCAAATTGATTTTTTTTTTTTTGTGTTGAATCATAAATACATGTAGACATATATTCTCATTTCTCTCATTTGAATAGATGACGTATTATGCAACTGGAGTGTAGACGGGATGAAAGATGGGTGTTTGAGGGTGCAGACATGAGTGCCCTCTTTATTCAGTTTCACTGAGCTGGCATTGTGTCTCATAATGTCTATCTGGGTAATTATACAGTGTAGTGACTAGTTTGAATGACCACTTTGTTCCCAGGGCCGGGATGCTGCTGTAGCAAACAGTGTTGGATTCTGACATGTGCTTAGTGTTTGTCTATTCCATATGGGAAACACTGCACCATCTGGTCTGGTGCTGCGTCCTGGCTAGCTAAGACTGTCTGTCTGTGAGTGGGCTCTCGTCTGCAGCGGGCTCTCCTCGATGGCGATTTTTAGCACGTTCACCATCAAAATGCCACAGTTCGGAGAAATGTGGAGGAACCTTGTTGCGCACAGTACCCTGTATCTCTCACTTGTTCTTAACACCTTCCTCTTACATTTTGCTCGACGTCTTACTTCTATTTTTAATGTTTGGTCGACCTAGTAATCCTTAGACAGCCAGTAATTACACATTTAGCCAGCGATATTACTGAACACACGACCACTTTGCCCAGGAATGATGGATCCCAGCTCCAGCCTTTGATTCCTGATTATAGTGCAGCAGGGCACCAGGAGCGGGGGGCTTCAAATCCCCCAAATCACTAAAAAGTCATTGATGCGTCTTTTTTTTTTTTTTTCTTTTTTAGCCAGCACATATAGAGATGCACAGATGATGATTGAAAAAATAAAAAAAACAGACGGGGAGAGGCTGTGATTCGGGGTCCCATTTCTCAGTATGATAACCTACAAAATTAACCATCTACCCCCAAATGCTCACTCATACACACACACACGCGCTCACACACTCAGTGCAGCCATCATCCATGGGCATGCCCCTCGACATGGTCCTGGCATGTTCAAACCACGCTTCATGAAACTGTGGCCTTCTTGCCTTTGGTCTGCCATCTGCTTCCAATAAGCTAAGCCAGCCTGATCCCTCTGATGTTCCCTCCACTCTGAAAAGCAGAGAGAAAGAACGAGTGAGCGAGAGAGAGCGACGCAGAGAGTGAGGCGGAGGGTTGGGGGGGTTGGGGGGGGGCAAAAAAACGAGAGCAAGTAAGAATGAGCCAGACAGACAGAAAAAAAAAAAGAAATAGAAAATAAGAAGAATGAGAGTTGATCTAAAACATGCTATTACCCCCCCCTCCCGCCCTGCCACCGCCGCCGCCAGCAAGGCCACCCCCGAGTGTGCTTATTGTGCAGCGGTGCTGAGGGGTCTTAATCCGCAGAGGGTCCACTTTATGACCACCTCCATCTTGTTATTTGCGATGGGGAGGGACAACGGTTCTCCCCACTGCCTAACCCCCGCTGACACCGAACCACATCGCTCGCTACCAATCTGCTCTGACGAAATTGAGTTTGTCAATTGGTAAAAGCAGTGGGAGCTCCCTGTTGTCCCTGCGGTTTTACTAACTTTCCCTCCTCCTTTAAACAATCAGGATCTGAATCTTAGCTAAAATCAGTCAGAGAAAAAAATGTTCCGCGCGCTCGAAACCGTGTTGCAATCCATTCAGATTTTTTTTGCACACCATGTGAATTAAACAAAGCTTCTGTTGATATATAATAGCACCTATATTTTTTTGAAAACCACATTTATTTGGGAGCCCCCTTTTAAATCCATTGTGATTCTCTCCATCCACTGACATCACTAGTCACTGAAGACTGTACTGCGTGTTGTAGGTGCACCCGGCGGTCACACTTAGCCTACACAAAACCTCACACATTCTGACGGCAGGTCTGTAAAATTTAAATACTGTCATGTCTGCAAAGAATATCTCTGATGGTCTAAGTGGATCCATCTGTTCTCTACCATTTTTAACATTGTGACAAACAGAGGCTGAGACCCTGCCAGGCAAAGCTGTTTATTACAGTACCATTTGATTATATTTTAACTGCACAGCAAACATGATTAACCGTAGGTGGCACAGTTCCTAATGCTTTTTACATTGTGCTTCTCTGTCAATGACTTGTTTTCCATCGACTGTTGAAATATTCTGCAACCATAAACAGCTGCATTTATTGGGGGGAGAAAAAAAAGAGAAAAGTCTTTGTTCCCTGGTTACTAAACTATCTTCTTTCATAACTCTTGGTTTTGCTTACAATAGTATGTGTATTCTGAAGACCAATACAGTGTTGGCAAAGATATAAAAGGCCTATTATAAACTGGCTGTTTTTCGTAGAGGGTTTTTTACACTGACGCTGTCAGCCATTGGGTTGAAGACATTGAGAAACATTCATCGGCCTGCTGTCACCAACAGCCGTAAACACAATATTGAATGTGTCCTACCCTTTAGCCACTGCCAAGATAACTGCAAATAGGGGAATGGTCAGCAGTGAAACACTTTCCAAATGCAACCCGTCAACTAGCCGGAGTCTATCACAAATAAAGATGTTCCCATCAAGTCAACAATGTTTGGAACCGGCTTCTGTTGCGACGTGAAGAGGAATCAGGGGAAACGGACAGAGGTAGTGAGACGGGGACAGACTGAGCAGCAGACTGAGACAGAAAGATGGGGGGGGGGCAGGAAGACGGATAGAGAGGGTGAGCAGGGTGGCAGAATGCCGAGCAGACGGATCCTGGTATGGCAGGAGCTCTGGGCAGGCGTCAGCTGTCCCTAGCAGACCCCCCGTGGCCACCCAGAATTCACACCCAAATACCCTTCACAGTTTTTTCTCAAGAGCTACATGAAGTTATCACCCACAGCCCAAACCACGAAACGAGTATTAGACCGGACTTTTTTTTTCCTATTGTTAAAACACTCAAAGGACTCAAATCTGTAAAGCATCATCACCAGGCAACACACAATATGAATCAGTTACCCCGTTACTCATCATCATCATCACATGAATCAGTCACTCATGCCTGCTTTGCATGGCTCCTGATTTTTTTTCTTCTTTTTTTTTTTTAAACCAGCCCAAGTCGCCTGTTTCCTCCGTCTTAGCCCAACCGCGTCTAGGCCAGCCTGGCTGAGGGTGCAGAGCTGAAGGGTACCGATGAGACGGGTGTCTAAATATGTAGGACGCCGTGTCTATGCTGTGCCTGCTTCACACAGGCCCTGTGACAAGTCGAGTCATGAGGGAGCATCATGAAGAAGGAGTTTAATTAGGAGCAAGCCTCCAAAGGGGCCACAGAGAAAGACACAGAGCCAAGCAAGCATACACAGCTTTTTTTTTTTTTTTTTGCAGTCTTTCCTCTCTGTCATACTTTTTCTCCTTCATATCTCTCACACTTACTGTACTCACTATGTGTGCAGAACGCCCGGCGACTGCTCACATCGTGGTTATATGTAGCTTTGTCGGCTTATTCCATATCACTCTTTCTCTCTTTTGAACTGGTTTCTCCCTTCAGTGGACGTCCACATTGTTCTCATTTTTCTACCGTTGTATTAAATAGCAGGAGTTAAAGGAGGGGGGAAAAAAAACTGTTAAATTAATTAATGGTGAAAAATGTCACAACAGTCGCTTCAAAAAGTTTTCTTTAAATGCCAGCAGTTATTTTGTGAAGTGTGAAATAATTAGCATTTCTTTCTTATGAAACTGCAAATTCCAGTTACTCGATAAATTGAATAAATTTAGTGTAAGAATGACAATTTGGGTGTATTTTTTTTTTTTTTTGTGTACATAATTTTTTTTTTGGCACAAGTGAACTGCATCAAAGTATTTTCGTGTAATCCTCATCCCATTAGCATATTCCCCAAAGGCTCTATTTTCATGGCTGCTCTTTATACCCATAAGAGTAAGAGTAGCAGCTCTTTGTCCAATGATCATTATTCTCTCAGTCATTTTGAAATATAGGTCTTTAATGTGTCTTATATAGTGATGATGTCACTGGATAACAGACTGGAAGCCCTGTTCTCAGAAGCAGTCGATGACTCCGTGGAGCAGAGCCATTGAATACATAACAAATTCAGGGCGCAGATAAAGCAACGGCCCATTAGAGGAGGGGAAAATATATAGGATGATGAGAGCAGGGCGGCAGGGAGGTGGGATGGAGAGCGCGCGAGCGAGAGGCCCTTCTATGGCTATATGTGCTCTCCAGCGGATCTGATTGGCCGTCGGGTTGTGTTTCGGCCCTTGGCAACAGGTGTGATGTTTTTAAACAGGTGGGTATAACTGGGATGAGTGGCATACCGCCCTTGTGCCGCACCCTCAACGTGCTGAGCCCCGCTGGAAAGCTAAGCCTGCTGGCCCACATGCTTTCAAGTCATATAACACTCGCACCCTGGCTGCTTCTTGTGTCCCATCAACACCCAACGCGACCATCGCCCAACCCCCCCCCACACACACACACCTCCTTGCTTAGACCACCAGCTCAGTTGCCCCATATGGGTGTCACCTTTACCCCAGACCTCGTTCTCCCCTCCCAGCAATGTCCCACTGCTACTCTTCCAAGAATGGAAGTGAATCTTTCATGCACCCTTGTGCTTGTAGCGGTAGGTGGTGGAAAACTGTGCAAGTAGGAAGCAAAGTTGTGTTTTTTTTATTTTCTTTTTTTTTTCTTCTTGGATGCATTCTCATGTGAACGGAAAAAGGCCAGTGGTTCAGCTCTTGTCAGTGCGAAAATGATGCATTGCCGAGGCCAGAACGAAACTACACAAAAGAAACAGCGAAAGTTTTTACATCTCACGCCTTTGCCAAAAAAGACAGCGTGCTAAACCTCTGCAACCCCTTTGTTCTTTTGACTCATCCTCCTCAGATAGAGCAAGAGTGCCTGATTCACTGCGGGTCTGTTAGAAGTCAGATCTCCTGCATCGCCTTTAGTTGATTTGTTTGGTGTGATTTCCTGAAGACTGTCAAAAGATGTGAGAGACGCTTTCAAAATCAGAATTCCAGATTTCCACTCGAGGGGCCAAGTGAGGATTCAGAGAGAGAGAGAAGAGGAGAGCCAGCAAATGTTGACACGCTTACAGTAGCTGCTTCGCCACGAGACGCCTCAGGAATCAAACAGTTATCACGCACACAAAAGAAGCCCTCTAAGTTCACTAAAACCACACTCAAAAACAGGCCTTTGTTGTGCTGACATGAGAGATGACTGGATTGTTATTTGTTTTCTAAACAGGCAGATCGCTCCTTGTCACTTCTGCTGCTGGTTGTGACGGAGTAGCTAGCACTTCCTATCTCTTCCGTGAGTGAGTACTGACGGAGACAAACAAACGAGAGGAAGAAGTTCACCGAGATTAACTTATCTTAGCATCTATCTTCTTCCCTTCTTCTACTGACTGCTCGCTCGCTCTCTCTTGCCTTTTTTTTCTCTCTCTCTCTCTCTCTCTCTCTCTTGACGCTAACACCCACTCTCACACACCCACACATGCACACACAAACACAGACTCATTCCCCTCTTCCCCCTCCCACACACACACACACACACACACACA
>JAQNCA010000027.1:18268199-18283073 GCA_029783725.1 Acanthurus tractus | reverse complement strand
CACACACACACACACACACACACACATACACACACTAGTAGACACATACACACCCTACAACAGAGAAAGAGAGACACACACTTGATCAGCATCAAATACAGGGTGTGCTAAAGTAAATTTAATTACGACTGTCTGATATGGAGCCTCAGATGAAAGTAGGAGAGCGCAGTGTGAAGCGACGACTGCACAGACAGGAGCAGGCCCGTGATATTCCTCCTGTAGACTAATCTCCCTTTATTAAAGCCAGGAGGAGAGAGAGGAAGGGAGAGAGAGGAGGCGGGGGTGAGGCGGGGTGGGAGAGTGAAAGAGGGGTGTAGAGAAGGAGGAGGTGGAGGTGGGGGTGGGGGGTGCTTTTGATGAGATCTCTAACTGTCAGCTACTGTACTTTTTCTTCTCCTCCTGCTCCGTCTTTGTCTCTCCACTTTACAAGGCAAATGAACGCAGCACCTATCGGTACATGCCTACTCGCTCGAGCAAACACACCCCGGTGCTATCACACACAGTAATGTGCTCTGAAACTTATCCCTGTTGTTATGGTTGTCAACAATATCTAAAAAAGGACAGAGGCAGCTCTTCTCTCTCTCTCTCTCTCTCTCTCTCTCTCTCTCTCATACACCCTCTTTGTCTGTGTCTCTCCTCCACTCTGAGGGAGTGGTGAGCGAGCGGAGAGACTTGCTTCTCCGCCTGTCTGCTGTTGTCTGGCCACTCTAATGGGGGCAGGTGGCCATCAGGTGGCCAAAACAGAAACTGCTGCATTTAATAACACACATAAGTGTTTTCCACCAGCGTCTGAACTCGAGCATCTCCGCTGCTTTTTAAATTTATTTCATGACCCACCGATGATTATGGTTATAAAATTGTGTTTTTTTTTTTGTTTTTTTTACTCTCATGACTTTCTTTTTCCTGTGTTATTATGAGGTTTCAAGGTCCCATGATTTGTCATTGCGTCAAGAGTTTGATCATTTTTTTTTTTTTTTTTTATGTCTGTTATTGGATGCAGTAAAAATCCTTTATGCCATCATGAATGTTTAGCTGCATGTTTACTTGTTCACAAGGCAGCCAGTTTATCCTCGTGTCACCCCGAGTTGAAGGAGGTTGAAATGAAACCTGCTGAAATGATTCATCAAAAAAGTCAGATTTTTTTAATGTACGAACAAAGCCAAACCGAGTTTTTCATCGCAAAATACTTTGGAAATCTGTGTATTTAAAATATATTGAAAAATGTATACAAATAGATTTACTGCTGGTTAATAGAACTCCAAAGTCCCTCTAATTGGTCCGCTATTGTCTGTATAAGTTTTGAAAAATGCCTCCTATGTTCATAACCATTTATCCCTCCCAAACTGTTCACCTGGGTTACTGTTCCCTTCAACCAAAAGCCCTTCAACCATACTGTGTAACTGCTCTGTTTGCAGACATTGAGAAAGAAGGGCCTAAACGGCTGTGACAGCCCAGACCCCGACGCAGACGACTCGGTCGGCCACAGCCCCGAGTCCGAGGACAAGTACAGGAAAATAAACGAGGACATTGATCTGATGATCAGCAGACAGAGACTGTGTGTAAGTACTTCCCGTTAAACCCCGAGCCTTCCTCTCACCTTTCTTTCCTTTCTTTCCCCCCTTTTTTTGTCCTCCTCCCCTATGCTTTCTGTCACTTTGTCCTCGTCTCCTCGTTTTTTCCCTCGTCACCCGTCTTCCTCCCACCCGTCTCTTCGTCCCTGTGTTTCCCATTCGTCCATCTCTCTGTTGTGGGAACCCTGGCAGGCGTTGAGCAAGAAGGAGATCAAAGGCGGCGAGAGCCCGGAGCTCGAGTCTGCTCTCATCCTCACCCCACGCACTGAGGAGAAATACAAACAGATTAACGAGGAGTTTGATCACATGATCAAAACTCATAAGATACCTGTAAGTACGGGGTCGACACCAAGCTGCACACTCAGCAGGCTAACAAAAAGTGCTGACTGGCCAGTGACTGTTGAGCTAACCCAGCTAACCGCCATTGTTTTGCCACAAGACTAAATACACAAAGTGAGAGTGAGCGTAATAGTGGAGAGAGAGATTAAACTGTATACTTACACTGAATGAAATGACAGTTCTTTGATTTTCGCTTGATTACAGTTGAGGAACGGTCCTCTAATTTGACATAACTGTAACCATAACAACTCAGCTATAGTAATTGCATACTTTCACTCATGACAAATTTCAACCTCGCTGGGTTCCCCTCCTTGAACCCGTTTACCCATAATGCCTTGCCTGGCTCTCAGGGGAGGTGCGGTCTGCATGTGCTTTTCCTTTTTCCTGCACCAAAACACAGAGCTCAGTCACCCGCAACAACAAGGACAGACACTGTGGCGATGAAACGGACATTTTGAACACTCTTTTGCATAGCACCTCGCAAAACTCGATTATCGCTTGTCTTCGACGAAATAAGTTAAATTAAAGCGGCCTTATATCATCTTTTCTTAAGGGATGAAGAAATGCCGAGCACTTCAGCGGCAGGACTTACAATGTGTATTGTTAATTTTTTTCTGAAGAATCTGATCTGCAACCAGATGCCAGAAACCACAAAATAAAGGCTGCTGTCTATGTAAACTGAGCTCGCCCTTAATTCAAAAGGCACCATGCTGGAATGGTTAGTCCTCGAGCCTCGCACAGAAAGAGATAATTCCATGGTAGATCATTCAGAGAAGAACAGTAGTGTCTGGGGCACGCGGAGCAGGGGGAGATGTGGTTAGAAGCGAGGCAGGGGTTGGTGAGCTGGGGCTGGCGTGGCGGGGTGGAGCGGGTTCGGGATTGGAGCTGGGTGGGGATGGGGGGGTGGGGGTGGAAGAGCAGGGGGGGGGCGGGGGGTGTGGCGGTGTTGTGGGTGGGGGCTGCACACAACAAGTGGCAGTTCAGTGTGTGGTCAGGGTGGCTGCCAAGCACTGGGCCTCTGGATTGCAGGGGACTGTTGAGGGGACTGTGGGGAGAGGCGGAGGAGGAAGATGAGTGAAAACAGGAAGGATGGCACCGGTATAAGGACAGCTCACAGACGGGGCCCTCACACTTAGCGGTGGGGCGTGTGTGTGTGTGTGTGTGTGTGTGTTCACACAAAAGTGCACAAAGACTCAGCTCCCCCCGCCCCCCCCGACAATCTCCCCAAAAACTTCCCCACTGCAGCGAGAAGTCGTGAGCTATAAAAACTCCAACAAGGAGTCTGAGATGGAAGAAATTACTGAAAGTCTTCTTAAAGGAAAACCAGAGACAGGCCGTCACTGGTTATAAAAGAAAGCATCCATAGCTTTTGGCTAGCTGACTCCTGTGTAAAGTTGCAGTAAAAAGCGAAACGTGCAGAGACCCGGCAGTGAAATATGGTTAAAGTAATTGTCTTTGCACTTTGAAATAACATTTGGCCTGCAAAAGGAACATTAGCGAAATGTAGAAAAATTGAAGAACACAAATCAGTGCCGAGGCACACAGCCCACTTCCACGTAAGCGTGGCTGATGATCACCCTCGATGCGCTCTCTCCGTGGCTCTGAGACACATGGCAGTAATTTAGGGCCCTATTTTGTACTTCCTAAAGCTAACATGCAGGATCAACCACTTCCAGGGCACTCCCAGGGTTAAGCCCTTCTGCCAAGTGACACAATAAACATGACAAACTAGACGTCTGGGGCCGACGGGCTACCTCTGCTAATGTTCCTGATGAGACTGCTGACTGATCCGAATCTACCACTTAAAAACCCTTTGCATTAGCTCCATGTGACAGAAAAATAAATTATTCCTAATTGCGTTCAGTTCTCCGGTCTTGAAGCTACTTTTTCGCAAGGAACAGTGCAGCCTTTTTTTAGTGAGGTGAAGACAGATTGAATTATCTTTAGCTCTTTTAGAACAGTGGGATGCCATTGGCTTTCTTCCCAGTAAACCATAGCCTTCTTATTTCTTAAATGTCATAAACCAGGAATGTATTTCAGGGTATATAAATGCAGTGACCGCATCGCAATATTTCCTTCGGTTAACCGTTTGTCTCACGATGGCGATACCAGTGGCATCCAAGATACCAGTAGCCTTTAAAGTAGCCTACCTGTGCTGGATCAAGCTGAAATGACTGCGCCGACAAACCGTTTATCAAATAAGGAGAAGTTCAAGTAATCTGAGAGGAGTTTTAAAGGCACTCACCCTTTCATTTCTGTGCTGTGCTCCCTTTCACCATCCACACTGTGTTTTGTCTTTCTCTGTACCATTCATTTGTGCATGACTGTCTGTTGTTCGTTGTCCAATTTGTCCTCTTGCTTTCTGCCTTATTTTGTTTTTGCTGGAGTAACATGTTTCAGGATTTGAAATCCCACTTTGTTCCTGTAGTGTTTCTAAATTTTCCTCTTTCTTTCTCTGTCCATTCCTCTACTCAAAGGTCTTGTTTTCCTTTTTTTTCCCCCTTGTTCCAGCTGTCGGTATCTAATCAAATTTGTGTCATGTGTCTCTCTCTTTTCCCCCTCTCTTTTCCAGCAGGCCGTGCCCCCATCAAACTACGACATGCCCGTGTCCATTCCCGTAAGCAACCAGAACAATCTCATTTACAGCCATCCCGGTGGTTCCCTAGGCAACCACAACCTGTTGCCACTGGCGCACCATGGCCTACAGAGAAACAGCATGTCCCCCGGCGTCACTCACAGACCCCCCAGTGCAGGTAATACAGGTAGGGCCTGACTAGCACGCATGCACCCATGTACATGCTGTTACTCCATCTGTCTTATCCTGTTCACTGTGTATCTGACATGCTAATAGACACACACACACACACACACACACAGGGCTGCTTAGATCATTAAAATCAGCTGATGATTTTTTTAATGCGCAAATGATCACGATTAACATTTTTTTTTGTTTTCTTTTAATTTTATGCAACATTAGGGGAAATGATATTTTTTCTAACAAACTTAAACATAAGAATCTGTACAACAGCAGTAAGTTTTAGACACCCAAGTTCTTTTTTGTTTTTATTTCTGATGTTAGCTGGAATAGTTGCTAGTTTATTTAGCTCACAGAAAAACACCTTATTTTCTTTTTTGTGTCTTGCAACATTTTCAGCTTTAGCCAGATTTTTTACAGGATGGTCAGAAAAAAGAGAGCAGAGCAATGTTGGTTTCCATCAGCTACCATTATGTGAAGCTGCTGGGGCCAGGATCCCTCGACATGGTGTCATTAAAAAAGAACCAGTTAAACATCAAATGGTGCAAAACAACATAAAAAAGTGATCTAAATTTAACATAAATATGACAATTCTGTTCGCTTTATTTCTCTAATTCTATGCAGGTAAATGATTGTAACCATTATGCCAAATTATTGTGGTCAGCTCTGGTAAAAAAAATGTGACAGGCCGACACAACTTTATTTATTACAGCTCCCAACTATATTTCACCTAAAAGTTATGAATGAATCTAAAGTCTCCCCCCCTCCAGAACATAGTCACATACTGCCTGCTCAGTATTTTGTTCAAAGAAAGCTGATGATTTAATATCATATTAAATCGCAGCCCGCAGTCTTGTTGATTTAGTGTGAGGTTGTACACATGGGATGTCTGGCCCTATGTATAGACACCGAGCTGCTGGTGACATAAGCAAATCAGACTTGTTGGTTTGTTATTGTTGTCCAAAGTCCTTTTTCTGTCCCTCTGGTCTGAAGACTGCTGCCCACACCCTCACCCTGTCATTACAACTGGATGCTAGGAGCGCCAGCGCAAACTAAATATGAGTTTTGGCCCTCGCAGCATCCACACCAAACCGCACACGTTCGGGACCCTCCCACTCTTCCACCTCACATGGCTTAAAAATAATAATGTGTCATTTTTCTTGGACGGCTTCTTAATGTATCCACTCGCAGCGTCCAGTCGCTCGGAGTGTAAAGGTCTGAGTGGGAAGCAGTATTTCTTCTAGTATCAGTACACATATGATGTACTTGCACACACACACACACACACACATACACACACACACGGTGGATTGTGATTAAATTGAGTTAGCTTCTAAAAGGGCAGCGAGGTAAGAGACAGGAGTCATAGTGGATGTTTCGTGGGTGTCTATCCTCTAATGGTTTTCTCTCTTTTGCTCTCTTCTCTCTTTCATCTTTCAGGTGGCCTCATGGGTGCTGACCTCACCACTGGCGCAGGCACCAGTGCTGGTAAGAATGGCCTCCCTCTTCTCACACACTGTTGTTGTCTGCTAACACACACACACACACACACACACACACACACGCATACACCTACACCCGCTTACATACACACATACATGGCACCCACTCACCCACTTGAGGCCATAAAATGCATGACTAACAGTAACCCTAACCCGAGTTGAGATTTTGTCCGTGATGTGTTGATGCTAGTGGTCGTGGAGTTCATCTGGGAATGTTTGCCCAGTGCCGAGGCTGTGACACATCCTGCCTGCATTCAGCTGTAAAACGCTCGAACAAGTGAGGGGGAGCAGAAATACAAAAAAAAAAAAAAAAAAAAAAATCACGCCACACACTGAAGGAGCAGATTGACTGACAGGCAGTCAGAACAGATGCAGGACTTTTTCCCTCTCTCCCTCTTTTCTTCTCCATATGATGAGCCGTGTCTTTATGTCTCCCGCCTCTCGGATTCAGATGTAAATTCAAAATGACTACACACCCATAGCTCCCATTTGGAGCAACTTGTCTCGCCACACACACACACACTCCTGATGCAGTAACTGCTATCATATGTCTGCAACTAAATTAATTCAACGTTTGGAGCGGTTCACCATACCATAAGGATGTCGTGGAGAAGGGGGGGGGCAACCTATGTTTGAAGAACATGTGTAGGGAATCTTATGTGTTAGCTTCTGTGTGTCTGTGGGTTTATCCCCGAGGATATGTCAGGCGAAGAGACGCTCTTTTAAAGGGTTAAACTTTACAGCCTCGACATACAGTGCAGAGTGTAAAAATGGAGAGTAAAGGAGGGAAGGGGGGTGGGGGGTCAGGGGGGGCACAGCTGGGCAGCCTTGTCTGGCCCCTAGGGCTCCATCACATGGGGTCAATGCCTGGTTTCTCTGTCTGGTCACTCATCACACACACAACAGGGCCATTTGTTGTGGCGTGCGTTCCGTCGGCGGCGTGCTGCAGTGCATGCTTCAAATGTAGCCTTTGTGTCACCGCTGCTGAAGGAACAGAGGCGCTCTGTGAGAGCCGTGTGTCGCTCAGCAGCGGCAGCGAAAAACACGACGTGGAGAGAGAGTCATGTGGGAGCTAAAAGATTCCATTCAAAGCGCTCTTAAATCTCATCTGGGAGGAGAGAGAAAGAGTGTATGTGTGTGTGTGTGTGTGTGTGTGTGTACGGGATGGGGGGGGGAAACCCCAATGATGAATATCCACTGATGGTGGAAGCATGTGTGCAAAGTAGGAATAGTGGAGGAACACAGATGGAAGTGTTCTGTGAACTTGGTCAGCCATTTTAATGATGTTCCTCTAAGTGACTCAGTGTGAGGTGACCCAGTCGCTGTGGCTCCACACACACTTACTGTGTGTGTCTTCATGCTCCGCTCCCCAACCTAAGTTTTGATAAGCTGATTGTACAAGTAGCTGTCTGGCCTTTTGGGTGAGTGTGTTAAGTGGCGTGGCCAAAGTGACATAGGAGGGGCCTGTGTGTGTGTGTGCGTGAACGTGTGTGTGAACGTGTGTGTCTGTGGATGTGTGGACATGCACGTAAACACAGCACTTCCTTTGTGCCTCAGATTTCATAGTGTCCACTGCAAAGTACAGCTGCAACGATTACAGGATCAATCGACTAGTTGGTCATAAAAAAATTAGTTGCAAACTATTTTAGAATATTCATTAATAATCTTGGTCGTTTTATGAGCAAAATGTCAAAGATTTGCTGGTTTCGACCTTTTAAATCTGAGAATTTGTTGATTTTCTTTGTCCTTTATGAAAGTGAATGAAGAGTCTTTGGGTTCTGGACTGCTGCTTGAACGTAAGCGATTTGACGTCACTTTGGGCCTTCAGACATTATGATGAGCCGTTTTCACATTTTTTACATTTTATAAACAAAACAGTTAACCAATTAAACCTGGATTAACAGACTCAACAATAATGAAAGTAACTGGTAGTTGACACTCTTCTATAAAAGAAAGACAATGATGGATTTCACAGGCAAATTCCCCTGAAACTTACGTGACCTTTTGTAGATTGTGTTTCAATTCTCTCTTCCATGTCCACAATTGGTAAAATTGGAATTTCACTGCTTATTACCTACCATATTTCACCAAACAAAGTCTCCGGATAATTTTAATTCGGAGTGAAAATGTCATCTCAGAAAGTAATCCAGGTCTTATATATTTTTGTCTCCTTCTTATGACATTTTTCAAAATGTCATAACCCGTGAGAGTTACTTCTTGTACACTAATTATTATTATTACGAGGTTGCAATAACAAAATCATTCACAATTTACAAATGAACAAGGCATTTTTGTTGTTAGTTACCTAGCAACAGTGTTTTTATGACTTGAACTAATTGAACTCCCAAACATATTGTGAACTCTCTTTCCCATGTTAAAAAAATGCAAACTTTGGAGTTTCATTTTTTCATCGTATGAAAGTGCGCTAAGTTTCCATCCTTTTTGGAAATATTCCTTCTGATTAGGCCTGTACATTTAATTAAAACACAGATTTTGTTTTTCTTGTGCAAACACACCACATGAAACCAGACAAGGGGGGGGGTAAAGTCTAAATCATGTGAGTTCCCTTGGTAATTCTAGTCCAGTGCAAACAGGGTATGGTACCGAAACGCTGAGTCATCACGTCTTGTTCTATGGAAATATTGTGGGATGTGTGTGCGTGCATGTGCATGCTCACTCATTTATTTACAGTGCGAGGTCAATCTGTCAACTCGTTTGCTGGCTGGGAGAGAGAGAGAGAGAGAGAGCGGGAGGTGAGGAAAGAGACAGAATGTGGGTGAAAGAGGGAACCGGAGCTGATAAGAAGGGGTGGGGGGGGCTCCGGACTCAGGCCCCAGCTTGTAAAAAAAAAAAAAAAATCTCCCACCTCCATTTGTGCAATTATGTAGCTGTCATCTTTGCTCCGATCACCACCCTGCTCACCAAAGCACTGCGAGGAATTAACGAGAAACCTGTGTCACCTCTCACCTTGATCACACACCAATTAGTCCCTCAAATGAGCTACAGACCAGGTTCGTCTCCGAGTCATCGGCGGTCGAAGTCTCGCAGAAGTTCGAGCTAAAAAAGCTGAAAAAATAGGAAGAACTCCTAACGAGTCAGGTGGAGTAGATCAAACAGTGCGTTTCTCAGTCGCTGCAGCACCTCGCACCAACTGAACAAGCTGTAAGCGTTAGTGTGACACCTTAGTTCAGTTGGAGAATTCAGGGTTGAATGCACATTTGGCCAAACCGCAACGGAAGAGTGTGTGTGTATGGGGAATAGAATGGAGCCCGCCTGTTAGACCACAACAGGACATCAGAAATTTGTTCAGTAACAGTTAAAATGTTGGAGTTTAACCACACCTCTCCTTTTGTGTGTGTGTGTGTGTGTGTGTGCATGCATGTGTGTGTGTGTGTGAGAGAGAGAGAGAGACAGAGAGAATGAACACCCTAGGGGGGGCCTCGTCAGACACATGCATCTTGAAGAGCGCTAAGTTGTAACCATGGCACCTATGAAGACAGACTGCAATCCTCGCAGCTTTGACCTCAGTTGTCCCCACACATCTCAGAAATAGCAAAAAAAAAAAAAAAAAACTGTTTATCTGAATCTCATATCAGATATTGTTCTGTGTGTGTGTGTGTGAGAGAGAGAAAGTTTTATGCAGCAGAGAAAAAAAACACACACGCTGGCTGAGCTGTGTGTCATTTTTTTGGTACTCCCTCTAAATGGTCGACGGCAGCTCGCGCCGCATCTCGACTGTGCGTAGCTGCACTGGAGGAGGAGGAGGAGGAGAGCGGAGATGAACTCTGGGTGTCGCGTCTTCGGCTGATATCGAGTCACTGTGTCACCATTAAATACAACTGTCCTAAAAAACAGGGTGATCAGGCTGCAGAATGGAGAGATTTGAGTCACAGTTCTTCCTTCATTAGCTTAATTAGCTAATGATTTCACTTTTGACGTGCTTAAGGACTGGCCTATGCCACTCATGATCATAGTCATCTAGCAGATAATTGACTGGACTGCAGCCATCTCCACAGGGTGGCAATACACAGATGTCTGATTAACTGTCACCGAGATGAAGTCCATGTCATCTTGACCAAAGTGTGTATTAATGTCTCTCAGTAGCTCAATCTCGTTTTTTTTTATTCATCTGTACAGAAACACTGATGTACTTCCTGCTGGGTTATTTACCAAAGTGTGTGTATGCGGTGTGTGTGTGTGTTTTTTACGTGTGTGTGAGGGCTCATTCATCTATCTCCACATGCACCCACTCAATCTCACAAAGGGCCAGCCATGAGAATGAGAGAGCGGGAAAACTGAAGAGGCAGCTGCCTCTTTGCTAATGTGAGATTGACACTGGAACTAAGAGGGTCCAATACAAAACACACACGTGCATCCATACGCAAAGCTCGTGCGTGAGCAGTCATACGGCGTTTCTCGTAGAGCTCCGATCCATACTGCGCTCATTTAGACTCCGACTTGCAGAAAAAAAACGGTTCCTGTATAGATTCGTACACACATGCAGAGTTGTGTACAGAAAAAAACATACCGAGTCTGTGTTGTTAACATCAACTTAGACAAGCTCACACATCAGACATGCCAGCGGAGGCACCAACACATACACACACCAGCCGTCGCACACTGTTTTTCTCGTTCTTTTCTGTCAGACGGCCTCATTTTCTCTCACTGCTAGCGGTCGTTTACTCTTCAGATTGTTCAAATTGAGCTTTTGAGACTTTTCATTTCCAAACAACAAAAACCTCGCTCTCAAATTAAACAAAGATCAGCGAGGGAAATTGCCCAGGAAGACATCTGTGACTCATTTTCCCCTGGAGTATATGATTAGGAAATTCATTTATGTCTAACGTATAATTCCTGCCCGTCTTTCAAGTGGGAACGTCCACACAGTGCCCTGTGTTCTACCCCTTGGAAGAGGGGAGGAGAAGTAAGGGGAAAAACAGCCTGTGGGATTGGGTTAGAAACAAAGACTATGTTGCTTTCAAGAATGCTCCACTCTCAGTTTTTTTTTTTTTTTTTTTTTTTTTAATTGTGTTGGTGGTATTTCACCCCCAGGTTTTTTTTTTTTTTTTTGGTGGAAATTGGTGGGTTAATTTGCCCGGGTCTGTACTTAAGGGGAATGCAGATCTGGTGGCAACCTCAGGGCAGGGTCTTTGTCTGGAAGAACCACGCTTGTGTTTAGCGCCCATGGACAAATGACGGACCGTGTCTGTCTGCGCTCTCGATACCTGTAATTAGATGTTTCTACACGACTCACTGGCCGCTGCAGTGCACGTGCAGCGACAGAGATGATAGGAGAGATAGGTCCTCTCAAGTTGATATCTGTATGACCACCGGAGCTATCATTAGTGATCATCAAGGCAAAGACAGTGTGTCTGCTCTGCCGGAGCGTACCATTCTCTTGAAACACAGTTTACATTTGAAATTATTCAGACTGGTGAGCTGAGAACATTTCCACCTCAGAAGTGGAGACAAAGACACTGAGAAAGAGCTCAGGCTGAAAATGGACCCTTGTTCAGAAGCAAATTGCCATATTTTTGGTTCAAATTCCACTCAATAATACTGATGTACTCAATATTTCTTTCTTTCTCCTTCAAATTTCTCTGTTTTTTGTTTTTTCTTCAGGAAATGGATATGGGAACCACCGCAACTCTCCAGGTCTTCTGGTCTCTCCAGGCGGCATGAACAAGAACATGCAGGCGAAGTCTCCTCCTCCCATGAACTTAGGCATGAACAACCGCAAACCTGACCTACGTGTGCTCATCCCTCCTGGTGCCAAGAACAACATGCCCTCCATCGTGAGTGATCTCTCCATCCCTCTTCTCATGTCATCATTCCTCCTCTCTCTCCCCCCCCCCCATTTCCCTATCGTATATCTTCCTATCTATGGGGAGGTGGGTCTTTCGGTTCAGTTTGCTGTTGTTTATTCCCTTTTATGTCCTCTCTGCGGCTGTCATCTCTTCGTATCAGACTTGGGTTGATGAGGTTATGTTAGTAAAAAAAAAAAAGCACGACTGCAGCTACATGTCATTTTTGTTGTTTTCTCAGGTGCGGCTGCAGCTTCTTAAACCAACACCCTTCTTTAAAATGTACTTTAAGCCCAAGTCTGATATGTTTTCTCTGCTCTGTCTGTGTGCTTGTGTTGCTCTTTTAAGCCTTTGTATTTCTTTCTCATAAGGTTGTTAAGTTAGAATAGTAAGAATAGCTCTTTTCACATTAGTTCTCTGTCTGTTGGGTCAGTCCTTCGACAGCCCCATCCCTAGATCCACACTTTAGCCACCACCAGTATATTCTAACTCACACTCACTAATTCGACTTTATTGCCCTCCCCCCTTTCAACGCTGTCAGTCTGAGGATGTCGATCTGCTGTTGGTAAGTCAGACTGCTGCTGAAATGTAGACGTCTAAAACAACAACCTTTAAAATCTAGAATTTCTCATCAGAAACTGGATAAAATAGTTCTCGAGAGCATAATTTGCTTTGTGCAAGTGGGAGCCTGGCAGTCTAACCTCTTCATTTGCGTTCAGTTTTTAGCTATCAGATTGTTCCAGCTGGATTTTTTGGAGAAAAGTGGCTTCACAGTAACTTTCACCTTTATTGTTGCTGACTCTGCTCACAGCTCCAAAGTCACCTCACATGACATTTTGTAAGGACACATAGTGCCATCCAGTGGCGTGTCGGAGTAAAAGCAGCATGGCCTCTTTTTCTTTGCCTCATCCCTCCAGTATCTACTCCTCTTTTTTCTTCCTTTCATCTCTCCGCCTGTGTACAGTCTCGCGTCACACACGTGCGGCTCACAGCTTTTATTACGCAGAATGTAGAAATGAAGCGCAACAAAAAGTGCACTTTGATTTTTACATCAAACCTCCATTCTTCGCTGCCAAACCCTCCCTCCTGCTACAGTTAAGTGCCTCTCCCTCGCCGTCGCTACCCTGCGTTGCTGTGGAGACCGATGGTGTTACTATAGCGACAGTGGGCCCTCGGAAAGGGTGGTAAATGATAGGGTTGGCAGGGTTCAGCGGTGCCGCATGTCAAGTGATTAATTTCCCCAGAAGTTGGCATCACATTCATTCTCTCGGCATCTGTTGAGTGAGAGAAAGAAAATGAAAGAAAATAAAGAAAAAAAAGTCGTGGTTTATTGCAGTTTTTTTTTGTTTGTTTTGTCTGGGAGTTGATTGCATGTTCTCAAGCCTTTCCCATGTCTCTTTCTCTCTGTGTCTTCCCTTCCTCTGTCACAGAACCAGAGAATAAACAACTCTCAGTCTGCTCAGTCATTGGCCACCCCGGTGGTATCAGTAGCAACTCCCACCCTACCAGGACAAGGCATGGGCGGTTACCCATCTGCCATCTCTACTTCTTATGGTACCGGTATGTACCTCAAACATACACATAAATGTATCATCACTTCAGTTACTGTGTGCTTTTTCTCATATAACCCAACAAATAAACTGCTTTAGATGTTGTATATCAAGAATTAGAATTTAATTAGAATTTGTCTCAATATTAAGTGTCTAATTTCCTTCTGTCTGCTTACCTAAAATTTAAATGTTATACAACAGTTTAACAGCAGAGGGTGCTGTTGTCATATCAACTGACACACACCAAATTCATGCAGCATTTACCAGAGCTGCATTTTCTCTGCAACTTTATTTGAACTCTTCTGACCTGTAATTTCAATCTTCCTCTTCCTTTTGTGTGTGTGTGTATACAGAGTATTCCCTGAATAGCGCAGACCTGTCCTCCCTGTCGGGCTTCAACAGCGGCAGCTCCCTTCACCTCGGCTCAATGAGCGGCTGGCAACAGCAACACCTTCAGAACATGCAGCATTCAGCCCTCGGCCAGCTAGGGTGAGTGCGCTGAACTTCATTTGAGGTGTTGTGTGGATGCATGATGTAACACAGAAATAATCACTACAGGTTTTTTTTTTGAGACACCCAGATTCCTTCACTGTTTTTTCAACCTTCGTTTGCAAGGTCCAGCACAAATATGACACCCTGCTGTTTTACTGAGTACGCGTGTGTGTCTGTGTTTTTATGTATGTGTGTGTGTGTGAGTGTGTGTGTGTTAGTGTGTGTGTGCTCGCTTGCATGTATGTGTGACAGACTGACTTTAAAATCACTTTGACTCTTGCTCTGTAACTCTGTAACCCCTTGCGTTTCCTTTCCTTCCTACAGAAATTGCTCTAGCTCTCACTTATGTCAGGGTTCAAATCTCTCCCTGCCCTCTGCTCAAAGCCTGCACATCAAGTCCGAACCTGTTTCTCCTCCTAGAGATCGCACCAGCAGCACACCGGGGGGCTACGGTGGCGGCGTACCACCTCCCCAGAACCCCTCGTCCCGCCAGGACTCGGGACGCTCCCCTGTTGATAGCCTGAGCAGTTGTAGCAGCTCCCACGAGGGCAGCGACCGCGATGAGCACAGGAATGAGTTCCACTCACCTCTGGGACTGGCCCGGCCCGCCCTGGACGAGCGCGAAAGCCCCTCCATCAAACGGGTGCGTCTGTCAGAAGGATGGGCGACATGATAACCCTGTCCTCCACCACCCCAAGCAATGCCCCGAGTTGCCCTGAGCCCCCCACCACCCCCCGTCCGACAACGCAGCGTTACGATGCCCCCCCCCCAAGTCAACTCCCTCCTCTTCCTCCTCTCACTTGATATCACAAGACACTCACCAACCAACCAACCAACCAACCAACCAACCAACCAACCAAC
>JAQNCA010000027.1:18257533-18268099 GCA_029783725.1 Acanthurus tractus | reverse complement strand
CTCTTCCTCCTCTCACTTGATATCACAAGACACTCACCAACCAACCAACCAACCAACCAACCAACCAACCAACCAACAAACCAACCCCACGGCCTCTCTCCTCTTATCTCTTTAACGCTGAAGGAAAGAAAAGGGACAGCCCTTTTCGAAAATTTGTTTGTAATTTCTTTTCCTTTTCTTTCAACTTCTTTTGTTTTCATTTTGGTTTTAATTTTTTTTGTTTTGTTTTGTTGTTGTTGCTGAGTGTGTGTGTGTGCTATACATATTGACATTATATAAACCAGTGGGGTGTTGTAATGGGGGTTTTTTGGAGGGTGGGTGTCGGTTGGGATGGGATCTGGGGGTATTTTTTTTTTCGTTGGGGAACTATGCATAAATTGTATTGTGTGTGGATAAAAACAATCAAGTATGCATATATCTTTACACGTGTGCGTATGTGTACATATATGCATATCAACAAATAAACAAAAAAAAATAGTCAGGTACTCTGTTTCATAAAACGTACTTACACTTTGCCTCAGCGATATATCAGTGACTAGAGACAAAAAAAAGAAAAAAGGAAAAAAAAAACATTAACATGAGAGTGAGTGTGTCCAGTGGAAAACACCTTAGCACTTGAGTTGGACAAACAATACATGTGTACAGCGTCGGTTTTCATTGCTATATCTTCTCTGCAGTTCTCCCTTGCAAAAATGTGTGTTAACATTAGATGATGTCATGTTGCAGGTTCAACGTATTTATGTAAATAGAGGGTCAAGGGGGGAAGGGCAGGGGTCAAAAGTTGCCAGACATTACAAGATTTATTTACTCACTAAATGAAAAAGCTATTATGCAACATTTGAAGGATTGTACAGGTAAACAGGAAGACCCAATGCTAGACGCGTGGAACCTTTGATGATTTTAGTGCTCGGAGCTGAGCGAGGACCACCCTTTTGATCTAAGAGCTACGTTAGTGTAATCAAGAAAACTCTGGATCTAGTATTAATATTCAGTGTTAATAAACAAAAAAAAAAAAAGGAAAACTTAAAAAACAATTGTACGATACACTTGCTTATATTTTCATATGAAAGGAATACAATGCAAAGCATTTTTGTGGCTTTTTGTAGTTTCTATAAGCCAGAATGTGTTTTTTGATAGCTTTGCTAATAAGAGAAGGAGAAAGTTCACCCAGAGGGGAAATGACAGGGCTTTGAAGCCCTAAGCCATGAAAACAGACTGAGATCCAATGCTTTGCTGAACTGTTTTATCTTTGTAGAGGTTTGTTTTTAAACGTGTATTTCTAATTATATATAATAATGGTAATATTAAGAATCTTTAAAAAAAAATCTGTGAAATTAACATGCTTGTGTATAGCTTTCTAATATATAAATATATATACTAATGATTTTTTGTTGGTTTCTTAGTGGAGTTTCTATGTGCAGTTGCACATGTTGTCTGGTTTGTTTAATTTGAGCCCTGAACAGTGCTGTTCAGGGGTGTATTTAGTCTAACCTTAAAAACCAGCTGGAAAGCATTGCCAGGGTTTGTGTGATGGAGGAAAGACAGGCCTGTATGCTGAAAAAAAAATCTGTTAGTGGAAAATGTCATGAGACTGGAACTGGGGATGACGCAGAAATAAATGTTGACACATGATGTACATGATTGTCATACTGATGAGGAAATATGACTGACCCTCAATCCAACGTCTGGATGCATTTGAATGCATCAGATATTTCATTCTTAGCTTAATTATCTAATTTAATAGAGTTAATCTCATAAAAAAAAACAACATGTTTTTGACATATTGCTGTTCTGCTCCATCTCAAATCTGCATCTTGCTGCTCAAGATGCTGCACAAGCACGGATTTTTTTTTTCTTTCAAATTATATTTATGTCACGCAATTTTTGCAAGTGCATTGTGCATAATTATCGGGTAATCATTTGCAAACCCTGATTCGGTTCTGTGTCGTCCTGTGACTCCTCACGTTCCACTCCTCAGAACAGGATTCCACATCATTTTACCACATGTCGCTGACAGCTCAGCGTCAGATACACGAGGACAATTGGTCATGCTGGTATGAAAGAAGCACAATTGTTTTATTTTAAATAAATAGCTGTTTTTTGATTTTTTCCTCTTTTTTAAACAATGAAACTAGCCACATATCTCTCTGCCTCCCACTCCCGTATCTGCTGTCACTTAAGTGTTATGATATTTCTATGTGCATATTTCATGCAGGTTCACTATGTTGTTACTGTATACAGTCTGTGTAGTCAAACAGGGGCAGAGCCTCTATAATGGTGTTCTTCTCTTTTTTTAAAATTCAATACAAAAAGGTTGAGAAAAAAAATAAATAAATAAACATGATGTTTCAGGCAGCATAAGTGTGGAGAAACCAAAGCCAGTGGCATTTCTGTGTTGTAAAACTCAACTTTTATTTTCACATTCATTTATGGTTTTTTGCAAGCATTGAAACAAGACAATAAAAGAATTTGCTCAAATGTACAATTGGTTTCACATTTCAATTTCAAGTCAGTCAAATGTAGCTTTAGATAAGAAATCAAGCTGCATTGTCAAATACCAAGCACAATAATTTACCTGTTTGGTTTTTTTTTGTTTTATTTCACACATTTGTCCCCCCCCTGTGCGTCGCACCAAAAAAAAAAAGGTTACACGCAAATGCTTATTTTATATCTACAGTTTGTTCTTCTCTCAGCAGAACCCTTCAGGCCTGATCACGTGAATCACACGCTTTGCTGTCCACTTGATCAGAGCACATTTCACACTTATTACCATGCTATTCGCTCACTGATTGAAATAATGCCAACGTGTCCTGATGGTTCATTAGAGTGCTGTAGTTTTTGACAATAATTTTAACCAAAGACATGAAAAAAACTTGTCTTTATATCTTTTTGTTTTGTTTTTTTTCTTCTTTTTGTGTTTGTTAAATTTGAAGCCATTCTTTTACATCACCTGTTGATCAGTTGTTCTTTGTCATTATTATGATAGACTAAATGTTGGTACCTCAAAATTGACCCAAGCAGTACCTCAGCTGATGTTTTGATAAGTCACTCGCAGTGTAAAAGGGTAGACCATACAACTGTACAGCCATGTGTAATAACCATGTAATACCATTGCTTAAGGTCCCTACATTCACATGGGATTCTCTGTTGCTCCACCGTGTTTGTGGTTTATTTAAGTTGTATTCAAAAGCTGAAAAGAAATTTTAAAAAAAGAGTAATATGTTACAATGCTTAAAAAAAAGTCAGTCTGTAGTATCAAATGTAGCTTGTATAAACCTGAAAATGGGGGAGGTTTGGAACTAATGTTTTCTGGAACGCAAGAGCGGCTTTCAGCGGCATAAGCTGGCCTTTGTCGCCACTTGAGACTAAGATGGTATTAAATTAAATCCACATCTCTGTAACTCAAGGGACTTGATTCAGCTGTATGTAGTGAAAAACGTATGGGGATGAAATAAAAGTCTCCTCTGCTGGAGGGAAAGGCTATTTGTATTTTGCAGAGATTTCAGTAAAGTTACTGGCTTTCTTAGTTATCCTGATGTGACTTGGTGTGATTTCATTGTGTTTGACTCGTCTCTGCATGCATCTCTAAAAGTTACCTTCATAGATCTCAAAGAAAAAGACAAGGAAAAATACTAGAAGAACATATCAACATGACAGTTTTCCATGAATGGCAGTCGATGCATGGTGCCATAGCAGCTTCACTTCAAGACAATATAAATCATCCACATCAGAGAAAAATAAAACAATGGAAACATTTTCACATTTGATTCTTTCCATTTACATTCAACAAATGTGGCATTTTAACATAAATATTCATACTGAGGACATTTATTTGACATTTAAAGCCAAGGTTTATCTCACTTAACATTACAGTGGCATCATCTCTCACAGTGATACATTATTGCTCTGTACAAGACACATGGACCTTATATTCACAGGTCAGAACATATGAACTATGAAAACACAGTGATCAGCTCCTATAAATCAAAGAGATGTGAAAAATTCCCAACAATCACGCAAATGTCCCAGGCCTATAATTCAGGACTCTATCATTTATTTCCCGAATAGAAGAAGAACAAGCAGAAGAAGAAGAAACAGAAGAAGAAGAAGAAGAAGAAGAAGAAGAAGAAGAAGGAAGAGCTCATTGAGTAAATTCATTTATATCTCTTCTTTTTTTCAATTTGTCCTCGTCCAAACAATCAGATGAAAAGAAAAAATGCCAAATAATTGTGTTTTGAATTTAAGGCCTATCGATTACGCATTTCCTGCTTCTAAAAATAGCCTACAGTGATCAGAAACCACAGTTAAACACGTTAAGTAGATAATTATATGAATGCAGCACGTTGCCAACATGCAAACACTCGTTGCGAAAAATTAGCCACGTTTTATTCCCACTGGGCGTCTTTCTGCAGGCCTCTGAGTTTCGCCTGGTAAATGACAATTTTCTCTCTACCGACATCATGGCTCGAGTTTTTGTGCTTTATTCTTTATCTAAAATTACACCTGTGTTACTTCCACGCGATCTTAAAATTTAGAGTAGATCAAGATAATAAAATACAAGGTTTAAAACAAAAGCAAATGTTTTTTTCTGGCTTAAAAAAATCGATAATAAGCTTTTTTGAACCTTTTGTTTTCTTAAAACTGACCTGTTCACACCGCAGCTTATTTCCAGACAATGCAATTGCTCTGTCTGTGATTTTTGTGAGATTACTTTTATTTCTCTTTCGTTATAATCTGGTTTATGCAGTCCTGATTAGAAAGCACATATCACTCATATCACTAAAAGTGGGCCCAACTTTCTTCAGACTGTCAGAAAACGAATCGAGCTTAAAGGGAAGATGTTACATCTTTTGGTTTATTTCAGGTTTCGACCAAATAACACGTCACCTTTACATTAATCAGTTACATCAGTTAAATTAAAGAAATGTAAAAGATCAAAAAGCGTATAACATGTTTTTTTTCCCTGAAAGTTACCTGCAAAATAGATCTTGTGGGCCCACAAGTAATTTAAAACCCTCGTATCATCATCGTGATAAATGTAATTGTGACTCTAATTCGTTGATTCGTTTGACATCACGATTAAACTTAAGTTTGTCTTATGCGACTCTTTACATTTAATTATTAATGTAACTGTGGAGTCAGTAAGTTTGACCTCAGATTTGAAAAGTGAAAAGTGTCATATAGGCTATATTTTTATCATCCTCTTCAATAAAGTGAAATAGATTTTCTTTTAATTTGCAAAACTGCAAGAATAAAAAGTTGAAATGTTGTGTTATGGCGTTGCCTCAAAAAAATAAGCCTCAATTCACTTTGGGCCGTTTTTCTTTTTTTCATTTTAATGTCACGACTTATGTAACACAGCTTCATTATTTCGATTGTTTTACTGAAGATGCGCAAAATCGAAAACAACGAATTATCAAATTCCTTCATCGTCTGCAGCATTTTATAATTATCCTCTTGAAAACACTAATATTTTCCACGATTTACGATCGTCGAGACTTAGTTTATGTCACATCAGTCTACTGTAATGGTAGTCTATTCTATATGCGTGTGCACTGCAAGATTCGGATAAGGATCTGTGTGTCTGTGTGCGAGAATGGGATCATTTGGTTAATGATTTTTGATCACGAAAATATTCCTGCAGTGCACATTTTTTTCGTAAACGTGCGGAAGGTTTTAAAAGTGCATTTTCGCGGATTTTATAACGCACGCCACGAATTCCATGAAGTGCTCACTTTCTTTTTGCCTAAAGCAATTTCAGTGAATTTGAAGGGTTAATCCTAGACGCACGCAGTGGGGAAGACTGATAGAGTCACAGTAGGCACAGTATAATTTATTATCTGTCAGAAATCATCTATTGCGACAACAGATCTTACAGTTTGCAAGAAGGTCAAACTGATGCAAATCTCATCGTTTCTTACATCCGACCTATTTCTTATTAAACTCTGCAGATATGTAAAAATCATCGGTAGGCCTGAGGTCCAAAAATATGTAACAAAAATGGAAGAATAAACACATTAAAGTCTTAATTTGAATGAAAAAGACAGTATTAATGGTCAACATCAACAAAACACAGTCTTGATGAATTATAGTGGACTTTCATGAATATGGTTCAGTTTAAAACATAACTGACTAATTTTGCAGGATGTGTGTCGGTCGCTGCGTCTGATGGAACTTAACTTCCATTAAAAATGGCTCTAATTTGCGATTGTACGTGCACGTGCTGACATGTATTGTGTACGTAATTTTACACGCACGAGCCTAATTTGTATGATGAGAGGTGGGTGGGGTTGCGGCGCCAGCAGGTGTGCACGAAAGTCTACGCCAGTGACCACAAAAAGATGCCACTTTTTTCACCGTCAACATTCTCCATAAACGCCACTAGATGTCACCATTTAGTCGTCTAGTCGAATCCTCCCTAACCTTCACGCTCCTCAGTCTGACAAGCTATCCATGTAGATCGAGCAGACATTAATAAGCCTGTATACTCATCTAAATGCCTCACGAACATTTTTCATGGGCCGTGTCACGGTGAGATATCCCTCCCTGATCATTTAAATGCACACATTATACTACAGAGGTCCAATTTTTAATGTAAATTTAAAAAACAAAACAAAGCAATAGGATAAAAATATATTTCAAATAGACAAACTAACAATAACAATAATAATAATAATAATAATAATGATAATAATAATAATAATAATAATAACGGAGTAAAGACAAAAATGATTGAAGATTTCATCACATATCTACACATTTCAGCTCTGGGCTTCTGTTTGTCCTCTAAAAGGACAAAAAGTAGGCCTGCTCATCCGTGCACGGTGCAGGAGACGCCTCACATCTGTACTGCTGGTATGCTATTGAGAAAAAATAGCTCGGCTACTTCTTTAACTTGGAGGTGTTTCATTACATCAATTTCAACAGTGTTTCCGGTGCCAGACGAGGCTCGCCCATTTCTATTACAAACTGCATCTATAGGCTGACGTCTGGCTTCAAATAGAAAAAAAAAAGAGAGGAAAGAATATGTAGTTTTGCCTCACTGATGGTTTCTGAAAAGAAAATTACGCCCCTCGCTTATTTTGCCTGGCTATTTCTAAATTAAACATTTTAATAAATCTGCTGGTAGCCCAATTATTGGCCTGTATCAGCCCATTTATCTCATTATGAAAGCGTTTTGATACAGAATTTAAAAGTTATTATTTTTTTACATTTTGTTTTATCCCTTTTTCCCTCTGTTTCAAACCACATCGTCCCATCTCTTTGGAATCTGCTAAACTGATGTTTTTCTGTGACTCGAACACGCGGCCTGGTGGCTCTATTATCAAAAAAACGGCGTTATTTTAAACACAACAAGTCATTCAATCAACAGGGGGACAGAGGACCCCTACCACGAGTCTATAAATTGTGTCTTATTCCCTCCAACATGATTCAATCGCAGATCAGTGACCAGCGAACTGTTTTCATCTCCAGCTCCGTCAATAAACTCTGTGTTTAAGACTTAAACAAGGGCATTTCAAAAGATAAAGACCTCAATGAATTGACACTGTTGAAGATCTAACATTTCCAGGAGAGAAAAGGTGTTAACGAATTGCTTCACCCCGATTCTTTTTTGGTAAAAAAAAAAAAATACACAATAATAACTTCACAAATGGGAAGAAGAGATGACATTAGTTTTGTTAAATCATCTACAAACACCTCATAACGACTCCTTCGTATAAAAAAAAATCCCTCACATCATTAAAAAATAAGCTAAAATAAGACAAAAAAACCCGAAATCTTACTAGAATAATTCGTTTGCTTTCGTCTGTGGCAAAAATGTGAAACACTACACAGCCTTAACACACTAATAATTCACGATCTTGCTCATTTTCATGTTTTGAGCTACACTAAGGTGCGTGTATCCTTCATATATTGGCAGGTGGAGATGGAAACATGGAGCTACAACTGAGGATGATAAACGGACCATTTATATTCCCAGTAACGTAAAAACTCAAATACTTGAGAACAAGCAACCTAATGAGTAAATATTACTTCTTTTTTTTTTTTTTTTTTTGAGTGAGGAGCTCAGCATAGGTGAGGCAGCTGGACTCCTGTGGCTTTGAATATCTTTACGTGAGCCAGCCTGACCAGTGGTGTTGAGCCACGAGCAGTTGAGAGCAAGGTTCAATGACGAGGGGAGTAGCCTATAGGGAGTGGATCTGCCTTGGCTGATACCAGAAAGTTTGTCCTCCTGAAAAACGTCCCATCAACTTGATAGAAACGTCGCACGTAACCAAGAATCAAGACACAGCTGCAGCACAACTGGATTTTTGTTAATTGGAGGTAAGTTGAGACGTTTAATTGAGGATCAGACTTTCACCGCGGAGAGATTCAGTGAACGCTGTTTTGCAAAGGAGAGGGGGGGGAAAAAAATACAAAGTAGAGATGCTTAAATGGAGATAAATCTCTCCTATTTTACATTATGGGATAAATTGCAGATAGATTTCTCTAAGCGCACTGCACTTGCAGGCACACGCTCGTTCCTGGCAGCACTGTGCGCGTGCACGGACACCGAGGAGACAGCCTGAGCAATTGTAGCCTAAATGTCAGCGCTGCGTCACTGGATTTCTTACAAACTGGGCAGGAGACTTTTGGGGTTATTAGTTTCTGCGCTACCTGTGTCATTCTCTCGTTATTAGGCAGCAGTCTGCCTCCAAAAGTGCCATGTCCTCAGTATTTCCTCTGAATCCCTTCTATTGTTTGCCCACCAGAGAGCTCTTTGTTCATGCATGCTGTATTTGAGTATTCAAAGGCTTTCGGCGATTTGCATCATTCAGATTTAGAGAATAAATTTAGAATATGAAGACAACAACGCTGCCGATATCGTTTTACTCGAGTCGTTATCACATTAGGCTGGAATTTGAATATGAAATTTGATATTTAAGGCAATGAAAGCCACCGCTATAAAAAAAAAAAAAAACAAGAGCTCTGCGTCTATATCTGAACGCAAGAGCATGTGAAATAAACACTGAGCGATAAGTATGGAATGCAAATCTAACCACTGAATATGCATCAATATTAAAAATAATACGCACACCAGAGCCAACGGCGTCGGAGAATTGAGAATGGCGGAGCGGGTCGTCTCATTACGCATGGGCGGCTTTCGGTTCCCCTTCTCTCCGTGGCTCCCCTCTGTCCCGTTCGCATTTAGGAAGCCTCTTGGAAAAACAAACAAAGCTATGGTGGCTTTTCAAAACGGCAATCAAACGCCCAAGAACAGGCTGGGGGGGAATTACTCCGACTGCGGCCGGCCGGACTATGTAGTAAGCAGGATTTGCATATTTTGATGCGCTAATTGCCTTGATGTATTTAAATATGGCTGCACGTAGCTGATATGCTTGTCTACGTCATTGAACGTGCCCTCGCTGTTAAACTAAAACGTGAATCCGGTTGAATCTAATGGATACGCCTGCAATTAGGCAAAGGGGTGGCGGATGAGGGGGGTGTTATAAGAAAGGATGCTTTGCGTTTTCATTTTGCTGTCTTTTCAGTCACGTGGTTATATATAGATATAGTAATAATAATAATAATAATAATAATAATAATAAAGAAAAAAAAGGAAATTTTCTACTATCTGAAAAAAAAAGTGATCGATGAAAGAAAATAATACAGCAGTCACAGCTTGGCGCTTTTGCACCAAGGACAGAGAGGAGTTGTGTTATTGCAGTATAAAGCACTCAAACTCGTTATGCAGAGAAAGTCGAGCATTATACATTCACACAAATATATATATATATATAAAAGAAGTGTGTCATCACCAAGAGAATTATCTGAAGACACGGGCTATTGGTAGGCTACTGACAAGTAGGTCACCTCATTCTAACTTTTTTTTGTGTGTGAAAGATTTCTCTTATCTTTCTTTTCCCTTCTCTCTCTAAGCTCTGTGTGTGTGTGAGAGAGAGAGAGTGTGTGTGTGTGTGTGCGAGTCCACGTTGGGAGGGGGCACGAGCGCTTGTGTGTGTGTGAGTCTTATAAGATTACTTCTTATTAGGCTTCTGGGAGCAAGGTGAATTCATAAGTCCAGTAAAGGCCCATACAGTACACACAGATCCAATCAAAAACCTTTTGAGTGAAGTTTAAAGCGCTGTATTTTCACCCCCTTTTCTTTTTTATTATAGGCCTGATTCCAGACTTAGTTTGGGAATTGCATGTAGCAAATCATTTCCCCTCTGTCTGGAAACCGATAAATGCGTTCCGTTTGTCAGAGCGTGTTAGCGAAGCGCCTGCAGCAAATTCATTACCACCCAACTCCGAGGCTCACTTCGTAACCTGGTCAGGGAAAAGGAGGGAGAGGTCCACGCCAAAAACCGCGAACAATGCTGCCTCAGTTCGTGCGTGCAACAAAAGAACCGAGGGAACTTGTTTGAATTTCAGAGCACGTCCTCTCCTCACACAGAAGGATGGACCTTGCGGCGGGGGGGGGGGGGGGGGGGGGGGGGGGGGGGGGGGGGGGGGGGGGGGCGGGGCCGCCGGGGGCGCGGGCGCGGCCGGCCGCCCCCCCCGGGGGGCCGCGCGCGCGGGGCC
>JAQNCA010000027.1:18235959-18251289 GCA_029783725.1 Acanthurus tractus | reverse complement strand
AAAGGAAACACTGTTTTCAAGTCTGGGGCCCACAGTAAATGTCAACCCAGTGTAGAAAAAATAAATAAATAAATAAACGTAGGATCTGTAACTCAACCACCATCTCATGTAATTAACTAAATTCTCTTCAGTAACACATTAACTATGCTTCATTTCTGTCCTGTATGTTATTTTTTTCTGATATTTTTTTTCCACAACAGAGGCTCATTTCATTCCAGTTCCTCATTGGAAAATTTCAACAGAAATGCTCCTGTATATTTCTATTTGAACTTATCATTGTCAGATTCAGTGTATTTTAGAGGTTTGGAGGCTTGTGTGCACAAGATGATCTATATTACTGACAGGTAATCATCCCTTCACAATGCTAACCTGTGGGTTCATCCGTCAGTGCATGCATGCAAAAAAAAACAGACCACAGTCAACCAAATGCAATGCAATGATGAGTTGTACTGTAACCGGGAGAGAGCGTCATCACATGTCTCAAACGGCTGCATATCACACTTGCATGCATCTCCCCTCTCAGCCACTTTCTGTGTCCCTGGGCTGCATGGAGGAGAGATGCTGTGTGGGGTTGGCAGCGCTTTGCATGATCTTTACTGCCTTTTTATGGAGATCGAGTAAATCTCAGCAATTTGGTTCACGTTGGTGCTTTTTATGAATGCCGACGACCACGGTTGCCTTGAGTGCTCAAAAATTAATAAGCTGTGGGCTAATTCTGTACCTGTGATAATGACGTGCCTGCATATCTGGATTTTACATTTATTTGATAATGTTAAGATGCATTTCTAGTCTTCCATGTGTCTCTATAATGAGAGGCTGAATTATTGTGTCCTCTAGTGTGCCAGACGGCCCAAAAGTATGCTTTTGCAGTATAAAGTCCACAGAAGTGTTCTTGTTATACAAGCAAGTTGCCAAAAAAAAAAAAAAAAAAAAGAATGGCCCTGCCATCATTTCACAGCACCCCATTTCCATATATTTGTAAATATAGGCGTGTGATCTGACTATGCGTGTAGAAATTGGTGGTGACGGTCCCTTTTCCTTCTCCTTGGGTAAATGGGGGGTCGGGGGGGGGGCTGCGTGCTCGGCTGTGCCCTCCTTCCATGCTCACAGTGCAGTGCAGCCATTGTTGTCACGTGATGTGTTGAGTAACAAAACCATGGCGACAACAGAAGGTGTTTTCATATTCATTGGACGGGCAATCAGCATATTTTATGTGAGCGTGCCCGGGGTTTTTATGTGCTTCCCCTGTGCCTCTGTGCTGTGTATGGCAGGTGCAGTAGCAGGTTTATAATATGTATCGGCCCAGGGTAATTTCTGTGCCAGACAAAGGATATGAATGTAGTCGTCATGCGGGTGCCATTTGTTAATATCTACGTTGCACGGCTGTATTTTCTGCTACTCGGTGCAGCCTTCCACCAGATTGTTTTGGAATAACAAAACGGTTAAGTATGTTGCTTGTTTTTCAGTGGGAAAAGTTGTTATACAGAGCTGCTGCGAAACATCTCATCTGCGGTATTAGCCAGCTACAGTGGAAACCATTTGATCCAGGTTAACTGAGGAGATGTGCCAACTTGATTGTCCATCCTCCTGAGGCTTGTGATGGGACCAGAGCCTCCCTGTTCATCTATGTATGCATGTCTATGTTTGTGTTTGTGTATGCTTTCCTGTGCATTTGTCTCTGCGATTAACCGACCCGGGCATCTCGGATAGCCAGTGAGGCCACTACATCATGTTGATGAAGGGGAACAATAGCTGTGTCTCAGTCAACAACGTCTGTCTGTCTGGCTTGGGCCATGTCTCTCTCTCTCTCTCTCTCTCTCTCTCTCTTTCTGTGTGTGTGTCTCCTGGACATGAACTTGAACTTGAGACAGGCAGCCAGACACCATCTGTGCACCAGGGGTAATGAATTCAGTGCATTCATGGCTGTGGAGCAAGCCAGGCCACCGCCACCCATTGATGAGCAGATGACCCCTATAGTCTGAGTTAGCTCTTCATCACTAATAGAATTCAACAATACCAGCTGGTAGTAGGGGAGTTTATTTTGGCTGTTTGCCGAAAGAGAAATAAGAGTAGTGGTGGACCAGTGGTGGAGCTTACATACATTTGTGCAGCATGCGTGCTTGCATGCGCCTGTAAGCTTGTCAGCGTTGGAGCATGTATCTACGAAACCCTGCGTGTTTTCCTTCCTACTTATCTTTGTTGCACCATATAGCTTATGCAAATTAATTGACATGCACCCTTTCCCTTCCAATATTCACTGGCCCTTTCCCTGTTAAAGCACTAGCCTGCTATTTTAACGACACAGCCGTCCTGAATTTATTGCCTTGATAATTGAAAGGGCCGGTTCAGTATTTCCCTTGATAAAGGGTAGTAAGTGAATGAGGCATAAACCTTAAACAAGCCAGGCACAATGTGAATTCCTGCAGGCCCTCCTTCTCCTCCTCCTCCTCCTTCTTCTCTTCCTCCAGCTCAAGCTTCTGTCACAATCACAAGCACTCACACACACACACACACACAGAACAGACACACACACGCATGCGCACACACAATAAGGCTTTTCCCTCTGGTTGGTGTCGCCACGGCAACGGTAGGTGAGATCACCGTGCGCATGGCAGCATCAGCCCCTGCCAATGCAGGACAGATTTCTGGTTTCTGTGAGTCCTTGTGTGTGTGTGTGTGATTGTGTGTTTGCATGTGTGTGTAAAGTGCTCTATGCAAGAAACTGGAATACCACCCACTCCCATGGCTCAATGTAGATGAACATTATAGTTTCTTAAATGTGTTTCCTGTCAGGTAACCACACATGCGTTGGCTAATTGAAGGCTCTCTAGTTTCCTCCATAAATTGAGGTCATAATGTTAATTTAGCCGCTGAATGAACTGGGAGAGTCTAAAGCTGTGGTTTGAAAAAAAAAAAAAAAAAAAAAAAAAAAAAAAAACAAAGTCCGAGACACACATGCTGACACACACAGACACACACTCAAAAGGTGTCATTGGCTTCATTAATGGTGTCATTGCCGATTAACTGGGATCTGATCGACCTCCCTCCATAACAGACCAGCCAGCCATAACTTGCTAATAATCCACTGAGGAATGTCATGGTTGGGCCCATTTTAATGACATCATGCATGGCCACTTGAGCGTCTTGTGGGGACCAGCGGGCATGCTGTGCTCTGCCACGCTGTATGGCCCTCCCCTTCAGCTAACTGCATGGATATGCATGGCCGACATGTCAGACAGGCACCTTGGGCTCTGCACACACAGAGATCTATTCTAAACATAATGTGGTTGTGTTTGAAAGTGAGTGTTGTCCGTACGGTGTAGGTTTGTTGATGTGTGGCATGATGAGAGTGTTTGGCTCCTGTGTTGTTGAAATGATCTCAGCGGTGGTTATATATACAGACATACAGAATAATGTGTACGCAGCTGATATCTACATAGTCAAACTTTTTCCAGTTTTACCACAAAGTGAAACTTAGAACTAGAAAAAAAAAAAGAGTCAAAGAAAATGAGTCAGTGAATTAAAATCTTCAGAAGATGCTTACTGAGTTATTTTTATCATTGCCTGCAGATTTAAACTGCTGTTTTTATTAATTGTGAGCTTGTGTTTATTCCCTTAATTGTTCATCAAGCTGACAGATGCCAGTGTAGACTGAGGCCAAGCAAGTCCAAATTTTGTTGTACTAGAATTGATATTGATATATTCATATTTTTCCAAACCTGTCTTATTAATCAAAACTAGCCGTTAGCATTCTTCCCAGTCTGCCCCAGCAACTCACATTTCTCTTCATATATTATCACTGACCATGCAGTGCTAAAAAAGAGCCTGATTGCTGTTTGTCAAAAAGGCTGAAAAGAGGCAAGAAAACAAGAGTTTTTTATTTTTTAGCTCAAGTCAAACCTTCCCACAGTTGTGTCACAGTTTTGTTTCGAGGAACATTTTTGGTCATTTTATTTTTTAAAATGTGTAATCATTTGTAGACATAATTAAGAAAAAGTAGTGTCATCTTGTCTTTTTTTTTTTGAAATTGTGTATGTTACATTTTTTTTAATTAGTGTTTCTTATCAAGACTTGTAGAACGAGCAATGCTGTGTGAGCTCTTAATGATGACTGTAAGCCCCCCCCCCAAAAAAGAAAAGAACTCTGTGCTGCTTAAATGATGCCAGTCAATGACAAGCTGTCATTTGACAATAAATCATTTTTTTATTTTTATTAAACTGCAAATTTGAAGGACTTTGACTGAAATATACAATACACAGGCCACATTAAACTCCCGTACTTGTATTGCCAATGATAATAATGCTAAAAAACAGGTCGATACACATTCAGTTACGTGGCTGCATGATTACATATCACTGCTGTAGCAGCACGGTGCACATTAAGACTGTGTGCATGAATGCTATTTTTGCTCTGCATGTCTAAAGCTGGCTGCAGCCTGTCTTCTAGGATATCTGTGCTCTGCTGGCTTTTGATTATGCAAATATTATGCACCATAAATAAATTAGTATAATTGCATCCGAAATATGCTTTGAATCTCTCTCAAAGATGAAAGGGTATAAATAATATATTTCGTGTCACTGCATTATTCATCCTTTATTAATTACAAACATCGGGCGCTCAGTCTCAACATGCCATATGCTATACTCTGCTTTAAAGGGGTCTCCATGTTTTTTTATTATTATTATTTATTTACAGTTCACTGTATGTACGTCCACATACTGCCAATCACGGTTCTAGTTTCTAGATTATGATGCTAACTGTCCCTCAGTGTAATCACTTTTAATTTCCCATTAGCAAACTCCCAACACCATCAGCATAATGCAGTTTCTCAGCCGTAATTGGCTGTTATTGTTGAAATGATAATTAATGTTTGAACATGCTCAGACTCTGTAAAACACCACGTACCTGTATTCACTGCCTGAGCATCCAGATTTTTTTTTTTCCTTTCTGCATTGTATGCATAAGCACGCCTGTATTATGTACCGTTTCACGGGAGGAGGGGCTTCAGGAAAAATTAAATAAGCATAAATATTGTAGACGTGCCGCCACTACAATTAAAATGCGCCCGTCTTTGCGCTCTTACTAAAGCATATGGCATTGAGGCCTAGATGCAATTTGAATACGGGGAACCATTTGAAAAATATATGCTGTTCGGCAATTAAATTATATGGGCTCTCGGACTAGAGAGCCAGTAACAGTGCATATAGAATAGTGAGCAGTAGTTGCTACGCTCGCATTAGCATCTGGCCCTTTTATGTAAATTTGATGAGAAAGGACTCATGCATACACACCAGAGCTGGGGTGTACTTGCCTAATATCCTTATTAGAGAGGGGTGAATTAAATATTTATTAGGGGGGCTAAGGGTTAGGAAGGGGGGCCTGTCCTGTGTTGTCGTGAGGACCCGAGGTGGAAGAAGGGGGGAAAGGGAGGAGGAGGTTGGCTTTCTCTATGAGTGTCTCTCTCTGCCTCAAGGTGCCACCATCTTAAGGCGTTTGGCAGTAGTGAGAGTGTGAGGAGGGTAGACCTAAAATGTCCGCTGGCATAGACACGCGCACGCATACACATTAACGCATACACATTTCAGTGTGGTACGTGGACAGGAACACAGAGCTGTGAAAGTCAATTATTCAATTACTGTCGTCGGCAGCCATGCATGCTGAGCATTTCATTTGCATGTATTAATTCCCTCGATTACTGTCACCTACGAGATCGGCCTGTGTTTAGCCTCCTATTGCACACCGGTTATTGGGCACGAGCGCTAATACTAGCACCACGGCCGTCAGGACTAAACGGTTGTTTGCTAATATTTAAAGGATTCAAATTTACTATTTTTGTGCATTTTTACCCCAAGAGACAATTTGTTGGTTGGCTTTTATTGAGCTAAGTATGAAAAAACATTGAAATGGGGTACACAAAGTAGTTTTACGTTAAAAGGATTTTTAGCTAAATGTATGTTTTTATTTACAGTATTGGTTATATATATGTATAAAACAGTAAATAATATTATGTCATTACTGTAATTGAAAGCCTTTTTCAAGTTTCAGAGAACGCAGAAATAAAAGTCAACATAGTGTGCATATTACAAATGTATTAGTGTGCTTACCTTAAGGATAAAGGTGCAGTATTTTATCTTTAGTGAACAGTTAGTGCTTGAACTTTCTCTTTTTGTGAAAGTATAGATGACACCTTTCTTCATACTGTCACACCAAAAACTACAATATGAAAGCTAGAGAGCAAAGAAAGGAAGTCAGCGACAATATTGCCAATTTATGCTAATCAGCGCTAAACAGTTCCCTCTATCATTTTCTGTCTCCCTCTCTCTTACTCACCCTCACTGTCACACACACACACACACACACTGTAGCTGACTTCTCCTATCTGTTAATTATCATAAATGTGCTTAGTGAGGCAGTACACACACACACACACACACACTCTTACAGACACGCACGTCCAGCACACACAAACACATTGTTCAGTGAGATACAGACACAGCATTAGCATTCCCTTTCATCCTGAAGTGCTCCTGAGGCATAGCATGAAGAAGAATGTGCAGGAAATTATTCAAGATGAATTATAACACACATCATCCCCATTTTTCTGCCATCAACACACACATGCAGACACGGACACGCGCATATGCGTTTGTGGTAAACCAGCGAGGATGTTATCGGAGCTATTTGTCGCTTGTTGCATTTGAGTTTTGGTTAAAATTGGTCGTTGATGTCTAAGTTTATTTCATGAGTTACATCCGTATTGCCGTGTGTGTGTATTGATTTGGAGGTCATCACGTTCAGATACTAGAAGTGTGTCGCCTGTGTGCATATTTCGTCGGTATGAGCTGTGTCCTTGCATATTCAGCGTGTTGTCTCTTTTTTTAAAACATGCATAAAGTATACATACAATATCAGCTGTTCCCCATCCCTACCTCCCTGTTTCCTCTGATGAGTGGTACGCCCCAGCATGCTGCCAAAGAAGTGAGAATAATTAAGCGGCTGCGTGTTTGAGCCTGGCGTTGGCTAATGGATTGTTACCGGGAGGAAATGAGACAGGCAGCATGGGGGAGCTGGGTGGCAAAGCAGACCTCGACTTTGGATAATGAAACACTGGGAGCCACCAGGGTGGAGAGTAGACACACCTCTCGTGAAGGAAATGCTTTTGTTCTATGACTACTTTTTTTTGTCATATAGGTAGGTGCTATTGGTGAGGAGTCACACAGTGTGAGGAAGGCACAGCCAGTTCTGCATCACTTAAATCAAGATATGCAGAGATGCGCCTTCGTTTTTTCTTTTCTTTTCTTTTCTTTTTGACAATTTTAAATTTGTGACACTGTATTTGAAATCAGCGCGGCTTCACCTAACCACAATTTTCCCATTATGCAAAAGTAATCCTTGTATGTGTGTTATATGTGCCTTTTATGTTATCTCACAGTGCCTGTGCATGTGTGTCAGTGTGTGTCAGTGTGTGTCAGTGTGTGTGATATACATACATATGCAATTTGCATTAGATTTAGCATCATCTGCATCACCACACCGCTGCCTTTAGAGAAAGCAGGGGTTGAATCTTGGCACACTGTCGTCGCCAATGTAACCCCCCCTTCACACCCCCACCCCCTACTCACCCTCCACACACATGTAGGCTAGAAGCAGAGTAGTGATGGTGGTGGTGGTGGGGGAGCAGAGCGGAGGAGGGAGATAGAGGAGCAGGAGGGAGATGGGATGAGACAAGCCACACAAGCCGCAAAGGGAACGGGTTGAAGGTGGAGGAGGGAGTGCTGTATAGTTACCCTAAACCCTGCCGTAGGGCTAGAAACACACACATACACACACAAGCACACACACACACACACACACACACTGGTTTGCCATACAACCGCAAAACACATTCAGAACAGCGTAGAACATTTCAGTGGGGAGTATGAGAATATTCACTGTGTAAAGATATCCTGATGGCTTTTTATTCCTTTTGTCGTTGTTGCTTTTTACTCACTCCAGAAGTGTTAATTGAATTTTTACGGTTGTCTGACAATCATGTTTTTTTTTTTTTTTTTTAATGCTTTTTGTAGTTTGTATCGCCTTATATAAAAACCTAAATAAAAGTTGTGAAATCCAAAGAATCCTGTGTTGTTGTTTTATTGATTATCGCCATGTACAGTGGCATCCTGACGATGTGTGTGTGTGTGTGTGTCAGTGCGGAGTGCAAATGTGTGGTTATGTGTGTGCGCTGTGATATGGAGCTCTAATAAAATGTGGCATCTGTCAGGTTGATATTGACATCAGTCTCACAATCACTGGGAAACACAGCACGAAAGAAATCCAGGGTAAAAAAAAAAAAAAGGATCTAGAGTCTATACTGTATATTCCAATATATATCAGCCTCCTGAGTCATAAATGCCACGTGGATATCATGGAAATAAAATTAACTTTTATAGACTTTGGATTAAAAAAAAATCTTTTTAATATCAAAAGTGCACATTTTTGCGGTTGTTGTTCAGAGACATTATTTCTGACACCTGACCAGTTTTTGACTGGCTTCTCTCAAGCCCATCTCTTCACATGAGGAGAATGTCAGCAGTCACGTTTATTTACAGGGTTAAAGGACAAAAAAAAATAGAAAAAAACAAAAAAACATTCCCATTTGTTTAAGGATGCATTCCAGTTCATCGGCATGTTGCTGTGTGAGGTCAGAAATAAGGTCCATGACTCAACATAGGCTGCTGCAATTTACTACTGGTTACTTTGATGTCAAATGAACTTGTCCTTTGGTCTTGACATTTGACCTTTGACCCCCTCACAGGAGGCAGGGGTCAAGGGCTGCTGGGTTCAACAGAATTGATGCTGAGGCAATGTTAGCACCAGAATTTGCCTGGAGACTTTACAGCTTTGCACAGAATGATCTGTTTTAATGAGATATCGAAGTATCTATTCATCAGTGATGCAACTTCAGACTTCAAGTCATCGTTTGAACAAACTTTTAAACTAATATTTTAAAATATATGGGGGAAAAAAATCCTCCCATGACCTTCAAATGATCTGCAAACCAACTGCTCATGTGCCATCAAAAACTCAAGTTTGACTTGCTATTTGTGGCAAAGTGTAAAGGTTGAGACGACATTTGCACAAAGTTATTGCCATTTTGAATTCCAGCAAGCAAACCTAGCAATGGTAAATGCTACCTCTGTTTCCTTGTGCATTCGCTTCCCCCCTCTTTTCTTTTTAGTGGAAACATGTTAATTGTGATTTGCTCAAGAAAAGTTATTCAGCATGTAAAGGTTACCTCTTGGTAGATGTATTCACTCTCTGCTCGTGTGTGTGTGCCTTTGTGTGTGTGTGTCTTTTGTTGCTGCAGTGATGGAGAAAAGGAGCTGTGGAGAACTGCAGACAGCAGAAAAGTAGAGGGCCATGCAAGATGTCTGGGATTTTGCTCTCCACTGAACCACCAAAGGTGAGCCTGGGTTAATAAGCCAAAATGTATGTGTGTTTTTGTGTGTGTGTGTGTGGGTGTGTGTGGGTGTGTGTGTGTGTGTGTGTGTGTGTGTGTGTACACAGTGTAAGACTTTTTTGGCTAAATTAGATTTAGTGTATTTGTCTGCTATCCATTTTTGCATTCAGCAGAAACAAACCCAAATTTAGTCGAATCACATCAAAAATATATTATTCCGATTTGTGGATTTCCTGTGACCTCTGACAATTCAAGGGCAAGCTGAGTGACTGCTTTAGATGAAACTAAGTCTGGGAATGTGTTGCTCGAAATTTGATCAAATTTAAAAAAATCGCTCAGCTTTTAATGATATACAGAACACATGATTTTAATTATATTTATCTGAAAATGTAAAAACAAATTGTCAGATTTGTCAAAAACCAGCCAAATTTCTTTGTTGGCAGGGGTTTTGACTGAGCATCTTCCCCATCTGTGTCTATCTCTGCTGATGTGTGAGTCTGTGTCCATGTGTGTCTGTTTGCCTGCAGCAAAGTTAGCCCGTGTGTGTGTTGGATGAAGGCATAGTGTTAGTAGTGGTCCAGAGGACACAGTAAACAGAATAACAGCGGTTTGAAGGGAGCTCAGGCGATGTGATCGTGGGCAATATCAAATCCCATGACCCATTCTTTGCCCTGTGGTCCATACCAAAGACAAGAAACACAGGGGAAACAGAGGTTACTGTTCACTGTTCATCATCACAACAACACAACACACAACACACAAACACACACACTCATACAGACCAGCAGTAGCTTCAACCAGGAAGTGATATCAAAAATTTCCTCTGGCAATTGAAATCCATGTGGTAACAGTAATTGCCATCGGCTCTGGGATTGTTTGCGTTGCGTGCAGGACATCTCGCTCTATCAATTAGACATCCAGCCATTATTACATGTGACATTTTGTGTTATTAAAGAGGGACAAACATTTTAATGAGCTGAACTCGCTCTCATGACAAGGAAAAATTTATTAAATTAGCTCATATCAGCAGTCGATTACCATCTGTGCTTTTTGTAATTTCATATTTGACTTCATTTCACTTTTAACTAGCTGAAAATATTGACATCTGTTACTGTAAGCAGAAAACATGCAGCGGCACTCAGTACCTCTGCTCATGTTCTTGATGGAAAGAAACCACACAGTAACACCTTTAAAAAAAAAAAAAAGAAACCAACTGAAAATGCCTCTGTGTTGTGAGTTTGCAGAGTCAAAAGTTTAATTCTTGGTGATACTAAAACAATTTTTTTTTAAGTGGCTGAGGGAAAGAGGTGGTGTGTCAGCGCCCATGGGTTTCAGTGTGAGGTGGTGTTACTTGCCATAATTACTCCAAAAACTAACTCACATTTGTTGGACGGCTCAGAATGGCCAATTAGAAGGGCAGGGCAAGTCACTGGGTGAGAAAAGTCAGCGCTCATATCTGAAGCCATCAAGAATATACCACAAGGAGATGGCATCCTATAGCAAACCCTGTTGTGCATTCCCACAAATTAACCTTTTGTATAGATTTGATGCCTTTGCCATATTTTTGTTTGTTATATATATATGTATATATGCCATATTTTTGTTTGTTATGTATACATATATATAACAAACAAAAATATGGCAAAGGCATCATGAAGTGTTATTTTAATATAATTTCAGCTTAACATGTAAGGATATACTGCGCTTTTTACTGAGTGTCGTTGGGATCATCGGTGTTTACAGTGTTAATCAGGTTAGGAAAAGGTAAAAGGAAAATCAGCCCTTTGTGGGAGAGGAAGTAGTTACCTTCAGCGTTGTGTCGCTGTTTAATTGAGGCAGGTCAACAGCTTTATCAAAACACTTTGCTTTAAAATATATTTAAAAAACCTGTTTTTTTTTATTTGTTTCAGTAGTCATGGTTTTCACTGGATGATCTGGTAAATGCAGCGTCTGTGGAGCCTCTCTGCAAACGCTTTCTATACACATAACTACATCACCTTATAGCCCAGACTCTCTCAGCTAAAAATCTCAGCCCTTAAAGTGTGTCAGTGTCATCAGAACCCTTTATCTGACTTTGCATTATTTAGTTAGAAAGGGAGGCTTTTTTCTTAGTAATATCTGACCCCCCCCTCCCCCCCATGAGCCATTGCCAGGGTGCAGAATATGGCAGGGTCATGGGTATGAAGCTGAAACAGGAAACCAGGGAGCTTTTCATCTTTGCAGATAGATGCTGTGTGCATGTGCTTTGACAACATGCAGGAAACATTTCCACTTGAAATGAGGACAAGGATTTTTTTTTTCTTTCTTTTTTTTTTTTTTTAAAGGCTGACATTCCTTTTTGTATTAGTACGATTTGCCAAACATCAAGATAAACACCCATGAAAACGCAGAATGCTTACTATACAGTATTGTTTGTTTACATTGCATCGCCTCGTTTCTTATTCCATACTCATAAACGTCTATCAGGCATATATATTTAGAGTACAGCTGCTTACTATTATAGTGCCAGCAGGGGTGAGTATTTATAATGTAGCGCCCGCATTTGTGAATATAAACCCTCCAGGGTTGGAGGCTGCCTTCTGTATCATCAGTGCTAGCCCAAAGCGATTAATGAAGTCGTCTGCATGTGCCTGCATGATTAAGGAGTGCAAAAGCATCAATGTGTGTGAGTGAGTGTGTAAGTGAGTGTGTTCGCCTGTGTGTGTGTGTGTGTGTGTGTGTGTGTGTGTGTGTGTGTGTGCATGTTGTCTGCACAGATAAAACATCAACAAGAGAACAAAAGATGCCAGTATACAGGAAGACTTTGCAGTGGGTCTATTCACAAACATTCAAATGAACAATTTTGCACAGTGTAGATAGCATAGCAAATGCAAAGGATTAATTCTTCCTGATCAGGTAATACGGTAGCAAACAATTATATATAATGACAAAAACCTGAGAAGCAACTAAAGGAGAAAATACTGGATTATTTATGAAAATATTGTAAAATATGTGAAGGGTATTTTTTTTTCTCTTTTCAATGATTTAGTTTCCATCTATAATTTCCCTATTTCCTATTTGTCAAGTAATTCCATATTTCATGCTTGGATGCAGTCCTTTCCCCGTGCTATATATTGCAGATGCTCATGCCTCTTAGCGATAGCACAATATGTCCCTTCCATGGTTGTTCAAAAATTCTACAAAACTAGAACATACTCATTTTTTTCCCTCATTCTGATGCAGTACATTATCACTGGTGTGCCATAGGATGACTCCTGTATTTGCTGAAATCTCTTATCAATTTATAATTAAAACAGATAAAACTACAATTTTTCTCTTTTTTTAAACATTTAATATCCAAGTAGCTTTCAGTGGGCTGTGTAATAGCGCTGCGTAGGGAGGGTTTCTTCTGCATCATCATACAGTCAGAACAAAGGATATGCACATCGTAAAATCATGCAAATGAATGCAAATCGCTGGCAGCAAGGAATAGCGAGGTAGCAGGAGGGGAGTTTGTATAAGCAGAGGGATGCCAAGGACTTTGTATACAACACTTGCTGGACAATTTTCCTTTAGGTTGTGGCAGATAACTAAAAAATATATTGCTTTCAAATCTGATTCTAAATCTCTTCTGCACAGAGTTTGGAATAAAAGCAGGACTTTGTAGAGTTTCCTCTGCTGTTAAATATTGGATAGATCTGTTTACTTACAATGCCAAAACAATATGTGGCTTTGTATTGTTTCTTTTTTTGATGGAAATTTATTTTTTATGATGCAACAAAATGCAGTGTTCATTCAATAGGCTGCTGTGAAACACCAAACAGGACGTATGTACGTGTTATTTGGAATGATGCAATACTTTGACCACACTGCACTGCACATTAGCAACACCAACACTAATTAAAACCTCCCCTCCACCTCAACACTCCTTTAAAAACTTTATTTTTTCCAACATGTGACATGTTCAGAAGTATGTTCAGCAACTGAGGGAAAAAGGTAATTATAAACTGGCTCAGTCAATTTTTCCTTTTGGCATGAAAAAAAAGTATGCCCATATTTATTTTCCTGTTTATTTAATTTGGTTCTCACCATGAATATTTAAAACACTGGAAGGGTTACTTCATCCGAATAATATCACTAATGCATCAGCACAGAAATCGCAAAAAAGATTCATTTGTGTGCTGAAAAATCTAAAGTCAATTTGCTCATCCTAAATTATACATCATCATTTTTTATAATTTATTTTACTACACAGTGTCGCAGAGGGTTCAGAGTGTGTGGTGTAAAAAATGCCAGTGTGTGTTTCACCACAAATTAATTCTAACTTGTACTCAATCTTTATTGATAGATAAATCTTAGAATTATGTAATAAAATCACAATACAAAGTTTACCAACTTCCCGTCTGGAGGTTCTCATAGTTGTATAAGTCTTTTAAAATTAGTTTCAACTTGCATCCAAAAAAATCATATTTAAATAATGCGCTCTGTCAGACACCACACACACACACACACACACACACACGTGTTCTAACCAGCAGACACAATATGGTAGGGGAGAAAAGGGGGGGATTGCACAGACAGACATTCACAATTGTGCATAATGATGTTAGCATTCCTGCATGTCTAATGCAGGGGATATTGAGACAGACACTAGCTGGTCGGCGGTCTTGCTGTGTGTTGTGTGTGTTCACGGGTACAAACTGTAGCAGTGCATAATGATGTATTAATTGTGGCCTGCTCTTGCTCCTGGTGTTTGGGCTCCTCGCCGAGGTTACTACGTGGCCTTTGATTCGATCGTTAATCTTATCAAACATATGCAAGATCACACCGCACTTTATTTTCTAGTCTGCTCGCATAAAAATTGTGGCTGCGTTGTAATCTGAGCAAAAGAAATGACTCCTTTTATGCTTTCTGCAAAAAACGCAACCGGTGGACATATGTTTGTAGTTAATATTCTAAAAGGATGATTCATTTTGGTGTGATTAACCCGGATTTAAACCACCGTTTAAATAAAACAACTCAGTAAAAGGCTGTGAGTGTTTATCATTGGCCAGGATTTGAGGAGATAAATGCAAAATTGAAAGAAATAGCATGGCAACAACAATTTAAAATATCCTCATTCTGAAAAAGAGTGGCTTAAAGGTGTGCCTTAATTTCAAATGCATACACTTTCAAGTGATATATATATATATATATATATATTTTAACTTCCTCCAAATAGAATGACACAAACTCAAAAGGGAGGGGAGGTGAATATGAAAATAGAGCGCCGGCTTCATAAAAGATGGAAACAAAGAGGGACAGACAGCATACACTGAGAAGGACAGGCAAAAGATGAAGCTCATTTTTCCGTGGGCACCCAGTGGCGTCTGCATTGCAGATCGCTAAAATCCCCCTCGAATGCGTCCCTGGGCTTAAGGGGGGTGGGGTAGGGAAGGGTGAACAAGGGATGGGTTTATGCTATCTCTGCTTTAGTACACTTTGTTTTTTTTTTTTCTTTTTCTTTTTTTTCCTCCCCCCACCGAAATATATTTTTTCTGTCTGCATCAAATGTCAAGTTAATTTCCTGGGTGCTATGAGGGATGTGTCCTCCACTTCGGTATGTGTGGCAGGGCGGTGGATTGTGGCAGGGTGGTGTGCATGCCGGTGTGTTTGTGTGTGTGTGTGTGTGCCTGTGTGTGTGTGTGTGTGTGTGTGTGTGTGTGTGTGCGTGTATGTCTGTATGGGTGAATGGGGAAAGGGAAAGGGGCATGGCAAGGCAAAGAGAGAGGCGAGAGGTGGTGGGGGGGGTTCAGTACAATATCTATAAATTGGCTCTCTCTGAAGAGCCAGAGAGGTGTGTTGAAGGTGTACGCGCATATGTGTTTGTGTGTGAGTGCATATGTGTTTGTGTGTGTGTGTGTGTGTGT